>CM046533.1:7671665-7789165 GCA_024713555.1 Spirodela polyrhiza | reverse complement strand
TCTGAAATCCTCAGACCATTTCCATTATCTATCCTATCCAACCACTCCCTTCACTGAGAATAACAGAGAGCAGAGAGAGAGAGAGTTGGCTGGCTGTTTGAGAGGGGAAGTCTGTAGATACGGTAAAAGGGTAGCGGGGGAAGAGGGGGGGGGGGGGAGAATCTGTCAGCAGGTAGTGGAACTGCAAAAATCTAGTTTTTCTGTCCTTTTTTTCCAGTCGCTTGCAGAGCGTGGACGCGAAGAACTGTTTGCCCATCATCACAAACGATACAACTCACTAAATAAGAGGCTGAGGATGGAGATTTCGCACTATCTGCAGTAAGTGAGGAGAATTCCATCGCGTTATTTCCAAATTATTAGGTTCGTGTGGTCGTCTTCCTTGTAAACAGAGCGATGGTGTATGTTAACTCTTGCCGCAGATCTCTCCTTCATTCCCCTCCACGGTGCTCCTCGTCCTCGGTCTCAGAGAGATGTTCCCTCCCGCTGTTCTCAACGAGGACTCGCCGGAGAACGAGGGCGACGCGGGGGGCTCCTCCCATGCGGGACTCTTCCCGCACTTCTGCTTCGCCAACGCTGCTTCGAGCTTCTCCTCGTATGGATATCAAATCCCCCTGAGAGCACCCCACGACTCTTCTCCGCCCTCGTCGTCGGCGGCGGGAGCGAATGTGGCGGGACATTTAAGGAAAGATCTGGGGGCCATGGATCCCAGCAGAGGAGATGAAGGCTGTGGCGGCGTTGGTATAGCGGAATTCGGAGCTCCGACGATGAAAAGATCGGCCGCCGTGGTCTGGTATACAACCCCTGAACGACCCTTCATTTCCGGCTTCACCGAATGATCCATTAGGGTGGTATTCTTCAGCTCCTAGTCGTTGAGATCTTCGCTACTGAGAACTTAAGCTACACCTCTCTCTCTCTCTCTCTCTCTCTCCCTTCCCTCCCGCGCTCTTACCTTGTCGGATATTCTAAATTCGACAGGATCTCATGGCAGCGACGACATACGTAGAAGCCTGCTTCATAAGAATCTATTCCATTAGATAATTCACTTCCACTCTAATTAACATATCTCATGGTTTCTCGGATTTAACAATGCGTTTTGTCAAAGAAATCCCACAGCAGCGAAGTACCCAAGCCCTCTCCCTGCTTCCTCTGTTCCAATTTCCCAGCCCCATGTAGAGAGAGAGAAAGCAAGTGATAGAGAGGGAGAAAGATAGATAGATAGATAGATAGAGAGAGAGAGAGAGAGAGAGAGAGAGAGAGAGAGATTATAGCTGCCTCCTGAAGTAGCCGGGTGTGGGATGATTTCAGGTCGTGGAACGAGGGAGAAGGATCCTGCAGCAAGGCGCCCACAGAAGCAGCTTCGGCAGGAGAGAAACTCAGCAACAGCAGCGCCGGCGGGGGCAGCCTCTCGGTCGAGGCCATGAACACGAAGAAGGCGAAGGCGAAGAGAAAGCTGAGAGAGCCGAGGTTCTGCTTCAAGACCATGAGCGACGTTGACGTCCTCGACGACGGCTACAAGTGGAGGAAGTACGGCCAGAAGGTCGTCAAGAACACCCAGCACCCGAGGTCAGCCCTCCTGCCATCACCTAACCCTAACCCAGATTCAATAGCCTCTTCTTACCGTCCTCTGAATCATGGATCTGATCCCCATCCATCCTTCCAACTTTCCGTGAGAAGATCTGGCTCACAATTTAGGGTTTCTCTCGCTCATCTTCATCATCATCGTCATCATCATCATCTCTCTCTCCCTCTCTCTCTCTACTAGAGAACTAGCAGGCAACGAGATTCTGGGTGAGGATGAGATGATCCTCTAGCATTGACCACTCCGCGGGAATGAGTCAACGAGTCTGACCGGCGAATTCCTCTTCCCTGATGCGTGGCAGGAGCTACTACCGTTGCACGCAGGACAAGTGCCGGGTGAAGAAGCGGGTGGAGCGGCTGGCGGAGGACCCCCGGATGGTCATCACCACCTACGAGGGCCGCCACATCCACTCGCCGTCTCGCGACGGCGACGAGCCCAAGACCCCTTCTCAGATCAGCTTCTTCTGTTGACCCTTCCGTTGACCAAGCTCACTCTCAGCAAAATCCTCCAAGACTTGTGCTTTCCGCCTTGGGCTGTTGACCTTGCTGGCTTTTTATCTGTGTTAATGGGTCAACCCGGGCTGTTGCCATTGGGCCTGCTTTGGCGATGGGAAGTCCTTTTGGGCCGGACCGGTTTCGTCCTTAGGTCGGCCCATATAGGGCCATAAAGGTCATTGACAGCCCCTTCCGCACGTGGGAGTTCCCCACGTGTGAAAACTTCCCAGCAAGAAGAATATTAAGGTTTTGTACTTTGATTATGTACCCCAAGTTACTAAGTCCGATTAAGGCATTCAGTGGCCCGGCCCCACCTTTGCGCCGCAGTCAAGACCAGCTGTCTCTGACAGCCGCCGCCACCACCGCCGCCGCACGTGGGAGATTTGGGGATGGCCCCTCCGTTGGTACTTGGTCGTACGTCCACGCAGCACGTGCGATAACAGTAGCCGCCAGCTGGACGCGCGCCAAGGACGGGGACGTGCCCCCTAACCCATTATTAAGTTGTCCCGGGTTCGGCGGAGTCTGCCGCACGTGCCGAATGAGTCGTTGGAGATGGCCCGAATTTTTACACAAAAAAAATACTTGGAAAAAATCCCTTAATTAAATTGTTTATATATTCCGGTTAGGTATGCCGTATGCTTAATCTGTCATACGATTCCCGGAGAGCCAATCACAGAGCGACAACTCGGCGGGGACTTGGACCAGGTCAGCCTCGTCCTTTCGGCGAGGTACGCCTGCCGCGAGCCGTCTAATCGGACGGCCCACATCCACACCGCTGAGGCTATTTAATAGATGGAACTGATCGGACGTCGCTGTCGCCACCAGCGGTCCTCCATGTGGGGGCCCCGTGCGTCCCGTCACGGACGTCCAATCCAACGCATTGCGGAGAACTGTGGGCCCCGCCACCGCGCTCTCCCCTTCAGCGCCTTGTATTTTTCAGCCGTTGGATTCGGATCCCGCTCGATTTCCATTGAAATCGAACGGCCGACAGCGACCCCTCAGCGGCCACCGCTGCCATCGTCTTGGTCGCATGTGGGGCCCACCAAGTGCTCCCTTTCCTCACACGAGCGTCCTGCACGTGCGGGAAAATTGCCGTTTATGATCTCGCCAGCAGCCACCGACCGACACGAATGAGCTTGGCTCTAAAGAAGAGCCCTGAAGCAGCTGGTCCGAAGACTCGAGGGGTGACCCCAATGTGCTCACTTTTTAGGGGGTTATTTGGAAAAAGTACTGCCAGCCCTGAGCACGTGATGGGTCGTTCTCAGCCCCACCCCCAGGCGCACGTGGGCGTGGCCACCGGCTGTTCCAGTCAACATCCGGGCCAGCTCCCCGCCGGGGCTGTCGCCGTCCCCACGGGGGCAGCGCCTGCACGTGCGAACGCCCACCCCGTCGTCGTCCTTGAAGGAGACCCCGCAACACCGCCCATAACATGCCAGGTCATAAAATCCACCGAATGCCTCAAAAAAATCGGCTTTTTTTATGAAATAAAATCCGGTGAGAGTATATGCAATTTACGACGGCCGGCACCGTTTTTCTCATAAAAATAATATTTTTTCCCTATTGGTTGGGGGATTGGGGAGCAACCCGTTGACCGGGGTGTGGGTGTGACGTGGGCAAGACCTAGCTGTAAAGAAGGGGACAGGAAGACCCGTCGCGAGCCGAGGAGATATGACGGCGCGCATGTGGTGGCGCCCGGCGGCGGCCCGGGCCTGCGCCGCCGCCGAGGAGGCAAACTTCGCCGTCGGCAGGCCCACGTGTCTCCCCCCGTGTGGGACAGCCAGAGCTGTCGACGGCTCCTCTCCACCCTCCTGTTTCTCTCTCTAAAAACGGAGAGAGAGAGAGAGAGAGAGAGAGAGCGGAGCGTAAATGGGCCAATGTGAATGGGTCGTCATCCGCCAGGGTGGAAGGGTCGTGGTGAGCGAGGAGAGCGGGGCCCATGGGACGGCTCACGTGTGGTCAACAGCTTCGGGTCGTGCCCAAAACGCCCCTCTCTGACCGGGTCCTTTGAATCTTCTTCCTCCCGGAAAGGGCCTCTGCCAACGCGGCAGGCCGCGTTTAATGCCGCGGCTCCATTTCCCATCTCGGATTATTATTAAAAATGGTTAGTTTCCAGGAATATCCCCGGCGGCGGTTCCGGAAATACCCCTCTCACGGGGGTCGGGGGCTTTGACCGGGGAGAGGCCCTCGCGGACAAAAGACACGTGGACGTGTCAGGCGACCGGCGCCAGTCACAGGCCACAGACACAAATAAAAAGGTGGGCCCCCGTCTGAGGGGCGGCAGCGTCTTTATTGTATGACGGAGACCGGTTTTGTCCGTGGATCGCCCCCCGCGAAGTTCCGTGGCAGACCGGACCACCTGGACAGATAGCTCCGCCGGAGTGTGGGGAGGCGGCGGCGCCGCCTCCGGCGAGAAGGGCGGCGGGGGGGAGTGCCGCGGCGATGCTTTACAGGAAGAAAGCCTTTCGACAGCGTGTAATCTATAGGAAGGAGGGGGGAAGCAGAGATTTACAGGAAATAATACACTTGGGAGATCTATCTAATCTATGGAAAATTTCCTTCCGCTCCGAGGTCTGGATCTTCGGAGGAAACCCGAGCGAACGAACGAACGAACGAACGAACGATCCCGCGGTGTGCTCGTCTTCTTCTTCTTCTTGTTCTCCGGTCCGCCTCGCGGCCAGAAGCCGGCGGCGGTAGTTACTGGTCCTTGTCTTCTCGGCCTTCCTTCAGGGCCATGTCGTAGCCGGCGTCGAGGGAGTTGACCGCCAAGCCTACCTGGATCTCCTTGAACATGGCCATGACCTTGAGCATGGTCGGGCGGCGCATGGGCCGGTCGTCGAGGCAGGCGCAGGCGATCTTGAGATGCTTCAGGAGCTCCAGCTCGAGGGTCGGGTCCTCCCTGAGGAGTTCCTGATCGAAGACGTCGCTCAGCCGGAGCTTGGTGTGCTGCCTGACCCACCCGACCAGGTTGCCGTCCCCGAACTCCGGCGAGTCCGTCGGCTGCTTCCCGGTGAGCAGCTCCAGCAGGACGACCCCGTAGCTGTACACGTCGCCCTTGGTGGAGCACCGGAAGCTCTGGTAGTACTCCGGAGGCACGTACCCGGGGGTCCCGGCGAGGGTAGAGACGCTCAGGTGGGTGTCCATGGCGCTCATTAGCCTCGCCATGCCGAAGTCGGAGACCCTGGCTTCCAGGTTCTCGTCGAGGAGGACGTTGCTGGACTTCATGTCGCGGTGGATGATGTGGGGGATGCAGTTGTGGTGGAGGAAGGCGAGCCCTCTGGCGGCGCCGACGGCGATCTTCCTCCTCGCCGGCCAGTCGAGCTTGAAACCCCCACTCTTCTTCTTCCGGCTATGGAGGACGTCCTCTAAGCTGCCGTGTTTCATGTACTCGTACACAAGGAGGCGTTCATCGCCGACCTTGCAATAGCCGAGGAGGGGGACGAGGTTTCGGTGTTTGATCTTCCCGATCGTCTCCATCTCCGCGGTGAACTCTCGGTCGCCCTGGCCGCTGAGATGGATGAGCTTCTTGATGGCGACGACGCTGCCGTCCTTTAGCTGGGCTCGGTAGACGTCGCCGAAGCCGCCGGAGCCGACGAGGGTGTCGTCGTGGAAGCCATTGGTCGCCTCCAGGAGGTCCGCGAAAGTGAGCATGCGGAGGGGCTTCTCGAAGGTGGCGAGGTTGATGCTGAGGGCCTCCTTGGTGGCCGTCAGCTTCCAGTTGCTGTTGCAGGTGCCGGAGTGGGACCCGCTGTCCATGTACGGGTCCCGGCCGCCGCCATTAGTGCCGTCCTTGTTCATCGTCTTCTTCTTCTTCTTCTTCTTCTCCTGCCTCTTCTTCCTCTCGACGGCCACCAGGATGAGGCCGAAGACGCAGAACAGGGAGAAGAGCAGCCCCATCGCCACGCTGGCCGCCAGGGAGGCCTGCTTCCGGTGGGACCTCCGCCGCTGGCCTTCGCCGGAGGCGGCGCCGTCGCCACCGCAAGGCGGCAGGGGCAGCCCGCAGAGGCCCGAGTTGTTCAGATACACGGCGGCGGAGAAGGTCGCCAGCTGCCCTCCCACCGGGATCGTCCCGTTGAGCCTGTTGTTGGAGAGGTCGATCTCTGAGAGCATGGCGAGGCCGGAGAAGGACGAGGGGATGGGCCCTTCTAGAGCATTGTGGGAGAGGTCGAGGATGCAGACCCTCCCCAGCTTCCCCAGCTCCGGCGGGATGATCCCGGAGAACGCGTTGTGGCCCAGATTGAGCACCATCACGTAGAACATGGCCCCGAGCTCGGGGGGAAGCTGCCCTCCCAGCTGGTTGTAGGACAGGTCCAGGAAGAGGATGGAGCCATTGTTGTTGAAGGTGTACTGGGTGTTGCCGACATAGGCTCTGGTGTAGTTGCAGGACCTGCGGGTGGATACCCTGCTGAGCTGCTCCGGCCGGATTCCGGCGAACTCCAGCAGGTTCCCTGCTCCGCGGCAGTCGCTGCCGCCGTCGCTCCTCAGGTAGACGTACCTCTTCCCGGTGACCAGCCCGACGGCGATCTTCCCCGACTGCTTGGCCAGCTCCGGCGGCACGCTCCCGTTGAGTTCGTTGCTGTGGAGGTCCAGCCAGATGAGGCTGCGGCAGTCGCCAATCTCCGGTGGGATCTCGCCAGCGAAGGAGTTGTTCCCCAGGTTGAGGATGGCGAGGTTGGGGAACCCCCCGATCCATGGCGGGATCTTCCCGGAGAACCGATTGCTCGAGAGGGAGATCCAGTTCAGGTTGGTGCAGTTGCTGAGCCCCTCAGGGAGAGGGCCGGTGAGGTCGTTGTCGTCGAGGATGAGGTTCTCCAGTTGCTTCAGATGGCTGATCTCTTCTGGTACCTCCCCCTGGAGCTGGTTCTGCCACATGATCAGGTCTCGGAGGTGATACAGAGACCCAATGGAGGAAGGAATCGGCCCCCTGAGATAGTTGTAGCTCAGGTCGATGGAGACCAGCATGGAGCAGTTGCTGATCGCCGGCGGGACAGCGCCGGTGAGCTGGTTGCTCTGGAGGTACAGCTCCTTGAGTCTCAGCCCCGGGCGGCGGCAGAGCCCCGCGGGAATCGAACCAGACAGCGAGTTGGAGCTCAGATCCAGCACCTCCAGCTCCGGCAGCTTAGAGAGTATGTCCGGGAGGCGGCCGGAGAAGTAGTTGAAGGAGAGCTCGAGCTTCCTGAGGCCGGCCATGGCGGTCAGCGTCTCGGCGGGGAGGTACCCGGAGAAGTTGTTGTTGGAGAGATTGATTGACTGCAGGGAAACGCAGGAGGCGAACTCGGAGGGGACAGTGCCGGAGAGGTTATTGGAGGAGAGGTCGAGGGAGAGGAGGCTCCGGCAGTCACCGAAGAGGCTCCCCGGTAGTTCTCCGGCGAAGTTGTTGTTGTACAGGTTGAGGACGCTCAGGCTGCTGCAGGCCGCAAAGGCGGCGGGAGCTATGGCGGAGAGGGAGTTGGAGGAAATGTCGAGTTGCTGCAGTTCTGGGCAGCTGCGGAGTGTGGGGACGGAGCCGGTGATGTTGTTGCCGGAGAGGTTCAGCGCCCGAAGGTCTGAACCAGAGAGGAGGAGCCAGTCGAGGGCATCTTCGCCGGCGATGCGATTGAAGGAGAGGTCGACGGAGTTTAACCCCAGGCCGGCGACTTTGCCGACGCCGGAGGGGGAGAAGACGAGGGCATTGCCGGAGAGGTTGAGAGTCCGAAGCGAGGGGCACCACGATGTGAGGGACGGGATCTCCGTGACGGAACCCCGGAGGACGTTCCTGGCGAGGTCCAGTTCGATGAGGCGGCCTCCGCAGCGTGGCCCCGGCGGAGGCGGCGGCAAGAGGGTGCCGGAGAGATTGGTGCCTTTCAGGGAGAGGGTTTCGAGGAACTCCAGGGAGAGAAGGGAGGAGGAGACGTGGAAGAAGTCGCCATTAATGGCGACGCCGTCGAGGCGGAGGGCGGAGACCCGGGAATCTCTGCAGGAGACGCCGGCGAAGGAGGCGCAGGGGTCGCCGCCGGGCTGCCAGCTCGGGAGAGAGCGGGCCGGATCGGGGAGGGCGCTCTTGAAGGAGAGCAGCTGCTGCAGATCTCCCGACGGAGAGGAGGACGCCGCCGGCGCAGCGGTGTACAGCAGGAGGAGGAGGAAGAGGACAGACGAGGAAGGGAATGCCATGGCTCGGCAACCAGCTCTCTCTCGCTCTCTGTCAGGGCCACCGGAGCTGCTTCGCCGCCATTGACCCGGAGAGGGAAAGCTCAGAGGACGACTCCGACAGAGATAGAGAGAGGGCGGAAGAGAGTAAGACAGCGCCCGTGCCCGCGGAGTAGTGCGAGGGGTAGAGAGAGGAAGGGGCCGCTTTTGGAATGGTGCCTCATTCCCTGCGGGGGAAGTCTGAAAAGGTATGGGGGGCGGAGGCGGAGAGGATATTTTACGGGGAGGAGGAAGGGAATGCGGGCGTGGGCGGACCCCGGGATGGAAGACGGCTACCTGGTGACGACGAGCAGGGGAGAGAGAGAGAGAGAGAGAGAGGAGACAGGAGGGAGGAGAGCGGGGGAAGGGGGGGAGAGAGAGGGACAAAGAGCTGCGTGGGGTCACATGGCATGTGAGCAGCTGCCGGATTAAAAGAACCATTATTGTGGGGGTGGGTGTGTGATGTGCAGCCGCAGAGGGAGGGAGGGAGGGAGGGAGGAGAGAGGAGAGAGAGAGAGAGAGAGCTCCGGCGAGGGTTTTGTTTAGAAGACAAAGCCCGCATTTTTTTACATATCGGCCGCTGTGTGCTCCTGCCCCCTACGGCACGGAGACGGCTTCCTGCCGCTTCAACATTACGGAAAGAACCACCCGTCGGCGGCTGCCTCATCTTCCGGCGAGCTGCTTCGAACGAGCTCGGGCTTCTCTGATTTCTGTGCACCTTCCCCAACGATCGCCCAGCCACCTCGCCGCCGACGACGTCAGCTCGCCGGCGTCAGACCTTTCCCTCCCCCGTTTTCCCCCTCGCCGCCGCCGCCACCATCCGCCACGACGACCTCTCTCTCTCTCTCTCTCTCTCTCTCTCTCTCTACTGTGGCGGTGCTTGCCCTTGATGTAACCCGTCTCTGCGGCTCGCGCTGGTCGGCGGGCCCACGTGGCCACCGCCTCAGGGAGGAGTAAAAGACGACGGCCGATCAGACTTCTCGGCACTGAAACCCGCAAGGGGATCCGGAGAGGAGGCGAAGTTTTGCCGGCAGATGGGCCCCACGCCACGCGCACCCAAAAAGGATGACGTCATGCCCTTGACAATTCCGCAGGGCCTGGGCCGTCAAACACCGACCCGGCCCCGTCCGTCAGTCAACCTCGCCGGTGCAACGCCGGCGCCGGCGTGTTTCTTATCTCGCCGGCGGAAGCTCTGAGACAAGAACGGCCAAATTTTATCGAAGGTTGCCCCAATTGGGCCCCCCCAACCTGAGCGCAGTCAGACGGCGGAGCCCAAGAAGGACATCGAGTCGGATACAAAGCCCTGACGAGAGGATTAATAAGAAGACCACCGCCACGGCGGCGCTGAGGTGCGGACCACGAGTGGCGCATATTTTCTTCGGGGTGGTGGCCGAGAACCGGTGGTCTTCACGGGTAGGGTTCGGGGTCGGAGTGCATGTCCATGGAGGTGTCGGCTTCTCTGGCCGTCTCGTGGGCCCGCGGCACGGGCGCGTGGCCGGCGCAGAACCCGCCGGACTGAGCCAGGTGGTAGGGCTGGAGGCTCCGGCGGACGGGGCTGGAGAGCGCGTTGGAGAAGACGGCAGAGTTCTTAGCCTGGTCCAGTTGCCCGCCGCGGGGGCCGAGCTGGCCGCCGGCGGCGGCGGCCGGGAAGGTCAACCCCGCGAGGTGCATGGCGGGCTGCGACGGCAGCCTCGGGGACATGGAGGGGTCCTCTCCGCCGTAGTCCAGCTCGTTCTGCGGGAACCAGGGCGACAAGGGTCACAAAAAAATCACAAGGCGAGTACTATTATCGGAATTCACGGATGGGATTGGTGAAGTCAATTCTATAGGATAGGAGCTGTTTTTTCTGCAAGGAACAGTAAGAAGAAGAGGAATGGGGGAGAAGTCAACGGGTACGACCTGCAGGTAAGCAACTATGTCCGCGACCGTCAACCTTGCTCCTTGCTCTTGCTGACTCAAGATCCAGCTATAGACTTTCTCCTGAACAAAAAAAAGGTTCATGATCTGGTACTTGATCCCCACTTCGTCAAAATAAAATAAATTAGAACAAAAAATAAATCCAAATCCATATCCATTCCTTATAGAGGGTAATACCCATCTAGTGTTCCTCAACTTCATATACGTAAATCAGAGTATAATTAACACAAATGGTTCTAAAAAGATAAAGCTAAATGGATAAAAATAATAGATTCAGGGATTGAAGCAGAGGTCTGGGGTTGACTCGGCGACTGTAAGACGGTTGACTTGGCGACATTAGTTGAAACATTGCTAAGATCTTCTCCGTTCTCATCCATTTAGTCTTCCTGAGATCTGACTGATGGAAGCACCAACAAGATCCTGTTCACCTCTTCAAGAGATCCGTTCTAGAAACAACACTATTTGACCGGCTACATCACATCCATGATTACATTAAAAATCTAAACAAAATAAAATGGCAATTCACAATTAACATGTAGAAATCCTGCGATTTATCTTTCCCATAGATAAAACAGCATGCCATCAGCTGTTGTGCTGTTATTTCTATTTTTCCTGGATTTCATTCTTATTTAAAACGGCTGATTATCTAAGAAATGCAATCCCTCTGTTGAGTCCACTGTTTCTGCCAGCCAAATCCTAAAAATAAAATTAAAAAAAAAACCTGGCTGGTTCAGCAGTCTGATGGAACTCAGTTCAGTATGATCATCATGCACCATTACAGCTTCCCTACCATAGTTCAGGCTGATGACATGAACTGATGACTATAGTTCAGTGTTCCCTACCATCATCTAAATGCATATGAAATTGTGCGGCCCCATCAAGCCATACAATACACAGACGAATGTAAGCGATTTTCAGTGTTCATGGGTCCATTCAATCCCTTACCAAGTAAATTAAATGAGAATGTGGGTGAGGAATCCATTGGCTTGGGGCCCCCTCATTATATCAAGCCAGATGAACGGCCCCTGGTCCTTTTTGGAGCTAGGATGATGCATAGATGAGCGAACAAAGCGCTGGGCTTTCATCGCAATCACATCAATTCTCCACCGTTCTTCACCAAAAAAATGCCATCGCTCCGTCTGATGATGAGAGGTGAAGAAACATGCAACTAACATACCATATAACACATTTTATTTTCATAAAATGCCCAAGATTTCCTCCATCAATACGTCGGGCTTTTAACATTTCACCAGCAAGAAGAAGAAGAAGAAGAAGAAGAAGAAGAAGAAGAAGAAGAAGAAGAAGAGATCAAGGCAAGATTCCTAGCTAGTTACGTGTGTAGCAAGGGCTCTCTGTAACTAAAATGAAACCCAAAAAGCTATTTGTTCGTCGGGGAACTCAACAGATACAATGCAAAAACACCAAAATAATAGGCACTCGATCCACAGGACATATGATTAGATTAGGTTGAGTCGGTTTGTAGTTTTTGACCAATATCAGGCCATGATTTTGATGTAATCTGAAAATGGATTGGATAAAGCATATCTAATCATTTACTGACGATGATTAACGAAAAACGGTGAACTTTTCAACCGAGATGTTGATCAATACCTCTCTATTAAGCTTATTTGAAACCGTTTATGGCGTTCTTGCTGATTTTCTATACAAAAAGAAGAATTTTTGCGAGAAACAAGAAAGGTGCGGCAGATTCAAAGATACTAATTGCCGGGCTATCAATATTAGATGAAAATTTAAGAGAGTGAGATTTTTCTTTTCTGTATCAGACAGAAAATTTTGAGAGAAAATATTAGAAACGAAAAAAATAGCGGTAAAAATCGCACCAAAAGATTCTAAGATTTTCAAATATTTAATTCTGAAATCCGAGATATTTTCTATAAATAATGCAGCCACCTTGTTTTGGGTAACAAAAGATCCATACGTTTATTCTAATATCCTTTGTAATGGCCAGCTAAACCATCATTAAACACATTCGACTGATGTTCTATACAACGAGTATTTCTTTATATCCCTTCTGATGAAAAAGAGCACCGGGATGAACCAGAACCAGAATCTTCTCCATGGCTTTGATTCGAGAATATAGGCTCATGGCTCTTCATTACCTGGCCAGAAAACCCATACAGACTCATGGCTCTTCATCGTCATCGGAGAAGGCTCTCTGATGATGATGATGACGATGATAACAAAGGACCAAGATGGTTGCAAAAACATCAATCAATCAGAAGGTAATAAGAGGTATCATGAAGCAGCGACGAGGCCAGAGTGGTGAGCAAAAACAGGAACCGAGTGGCAAGTCAACCGCTGTAGAAGCAGCCGATCGCAATCGGGCAGATAAATGGGATCTAATGAAGCGGCTAATCATCGGAAACAAGAAAAATTCGCAGTCGGCTCGTAGAAGCCGCCGCAGCAAGGAATGGACGATCGAGTTCAGGAACAACATCTGAATTACTGCATCGGGCAGCAGGCAGAAAACATCGAAACAGAGCAGAAGAGGGGCATTACGCACCACGGCGTGCCGCTCACCAGCCTGGAAGGTGACCTTCTGCTGGTTCATGGCCTGCGTGTAGAGCAGGGACAGGGAATTGGCGGCGCTGCAGAAGGTGGAATACATTGTCCGATCCTCCTCGTCCAACCGCGTCGCCACCGACTTCTTCCTCTTGGCCATGAGGCGATGGCGGAGAAGGAGCACCCCCGACCTGACCACGAGACCCGCTCGGGGATCCCTGGGGCAGAGAGAGCGGACGAGGCTTACAGAGCTAAGAACCCTAACCCGATAAAAGAGGGGAGACGAAATAGGGATCGGAAACCTTTAATCTCCGAACGATCTAGGAGCCTGGGGCCAGCTGGGGATCGATCCGCGGCGGAGCCGCCTTGGAATCAACGGTCTCCTGCGCTCCACCGTCCGCCTCTATTCCAGGGATACGGCCCCTTCGTTGAAACTTATTCCACGGTAATAAATAAAAAAATGCGACCTTTGGCGAGCCCTTAAATATTGTTTTCTCGCCGTCCCCTGCCACGAAGGCGGCGGACGGCGGCCGCCTGGTGGGCTCGGCCTCCCGGCTTACCTTCACGCGTCGACGATCCTGACCACCGGCGACAACTTCGAAGGCGAGGACACGAAGCCGCCTCTGCTCGTGTGGCTGGCCTGGTTGGGTTCTTTCCCCCGTCGAGTTCTTTCTTCCGCCAGCTCCACTGTTGGAGCTGGACTACTCAGGGGCCGCCACCGGCGGGGCTTCAGCCGTGTTCCTCATGACCTGCTTCTAATCCGGAAGTGGGGCCTTCTCGGGTCCTAAGCTTCTTCTTCGTGGCCTGAGCGGAGGCACCGGGGTCGGTCGTAGCTCGTCGTCCGGCGACGGAGGGAGGGGCGGCACCAGCATTTTCCCCCCGATAGGACCGCCAACGGCGGGGCTTCAGCCGTGTTCCTCATGGCCGGCTTCTTATCCGGAAGCGGGTCTTCGAGGGTTCCAAGCTTCTTCTTCGTCCCCTGCGAAGGAGAGGCGCCGGAGGCGCTCGAAGCTCGTCGTTCTTCCCTGCCGTGTCCGCCATGCAGGGAGGAGGACGACGACGACAGGCTTCTCATACGCCCCGTTTCCTTTTGCCGTTTTCGAGAACCCTGCTTACCCTCGTTGACTATTGACCGGCTTACGAGGTCGTCGGGATGGTCTCCGAAAATGGAACGATCGGACGGCCGAGTTTGTTTGCGACCGTTCATTTTCGGGCTCGCCACCGAGTCATCATGACGGAGGTGTGGTGTCTCGCGAGGATAACTACTCTGATAATCTCGTCCGTTCGATCTAGTTAGTTCTTCTCAGGGGGTTAAAAAACTGTACGGCAAGGATCGTGCCAAGCCTGCAAGGGAACTCATGATAAAAATGCTCCGCGATTCGGAGGCGATTGCGCCGCGACGATCCGACCCGCCGCTTTTAGTCGTCGTCTTCTTCACCTTCCCACCAAAGCTGCCTGCTTGTCGTCTCACTTCCCACTTGGCTGCTCTCCTTTGAGCTCGGGATTTCTCCAATCCGCCCTCCCCTTTTCTCCCCACTCAGCCCTCTTCCCACTCTCATCTCTCATCTCTCTCTCTCTCTCTCTCTCTCTCTCTCTCTCTCCCCCTCCCGCTCATTTGCTTTTTCACGCGGCACGGGTCGAGATCGCCGGCGGGGAGCTGAACCTGGGCAGAGGGGAGGTCTCTCGGCCACGGCCAGAAGCGGGTGATTACTGCGGGAGGTGACGATCTCGGCATTTGCTCCTGATCGCATTGGTTTCATTTCTTCTTCTCCTTCTTCCACATTTGGAGAAACTGGGGATCCTCTGAGGGATGGGAGCCTGGGGGTGCCCGGAAAACGAGCTCAGGTGAGAGGGGGATCAGGGCGCCGGTGGTTGACTCCCAGCTCTGCGGTGGGAAGCTGGACCTCGTCGCTTTCTCCTTATATCCAGGTCCCTCTGGCGTGCCACCGGCTACGCTACTACAAATATCGCATGAATTGAGGTGTACTTCGTGTGCTGGCGGTTCCAAGGGAGGAAAATAATTTTACTCGTCTGCCTCTCTCAGTTTTTCTTTTCGAAGTCGTCGTCGGCTCAAGCTTCCCAACATGTATCTGCATTCGTGCTGGGATCAATATAGTTCCTCTATTTCTTGCAGACATATATATTTTTGTTTCCATTGTGTGCTCGGAAAAATAAAATGTTGGACAAAATAAAGTTTCTTACTAGCAGGGCGCGGCCCCCGCTGTTTTTCTCCCCTTATTTTGGTCCATCTTCTGAGAGATGCTTTTCCTGGTTTTATCATTTTTTATTTTTATTCTCTTGGAAACCCGAGTTGATGCTAGTTCTTTTCGTTGGTCAGTTATCTTCCGTTTTACCAAGATTTCCCTGGCCTTTTCAAGAACGCTCATTGCAATATGCATCGCCTCTCTTGTTCTTCCGTCCCAAACTAGCAGAAATTCGGATAGATGCTCAGAAAATACTTGTTTTCTGGGATTCGGATAGATGGTCGAAGAACATGGATTGTCAAAACCTGAATCGGTTTCAACGGGGCTTCGAACAGCTTTTTTTTTTTTGGTTTTTGTTTATGTATTTTGTAGATTTGGAAAACACTTTGAGCATGAAGGGTCATGCTTCTAACGCTATGCTTCCCCATGTTCATGCATCGGTCAACCCTTTAATCATATGATCTTTTCCCAGAAAACTCGTAAGATTGAAGGCCTGAACTCACTGGACTCGCGGCATAGTATGGAAAAGAAAGAGGAAAAATTGGTTAGCGTAACTCTGCAACTTCCTGGTTTTGACCGGGCGATATCTTATGATTTCCAGACCTCGTGCTTGTGATGGGTTGAAGGAACAGGCGCCTCGGATAAAGTCAACGTGGAAATCTTCACCTGCTGGCCAGATTGGTCAGCATCAGAGAGCGGCTCTCGTGCTTGCCAGATGAACGGGCACGATGCTGCTTGCTGTGGAAGGAGGAGGGTTCTTCTCTTCTTCAGCATCTGGGTATAGCGATGGCTTGGCGCTTCTGCTGCTCGGCCGCGCCAAAGAGGAGAGGCCCATGAGAGTTTCGCCGTGGAATCATTACCAGCTGGTGGGGCAAGGCGTTGACCCTCCTGACGTCCGGCTGGCTTCCAAGAGGAGCCAGGTGCCCCGCAAATGTGCCTTCTTCGTCTGCTTCAGACGTGCGTCTGCAAGGCTCGATGGGCCCTCTCCGCCTCAGGTCGGCCCTGCTCAGCAGTCCGCAGACGCTGGCTCTGCTTCTGACATGGACGAGCTCTGCATGAAGCCCGGCGGCGATGATGAGAACGGCGGCGAGGTACACCGGAAGAGCAGCCTCAAGAAGAGCCCAGCCAGCCGTGCCGTCGAAGCTCACAGAGACACACGTGCTCCTGGAACACGAGACGGAGAGCAGAACAGCGCCGCCGGTTGCATGGTCAGAAGGAGAGTGCACTGGAGGGATGCCCGTGGGAGTGATCTAGCTGAGGTCAGAGAGTTTGATGTCAGGTAGGCACTCTCAACTCATTCTTTGACTTTTGAGCTGGTCGAAGGTATACTTTTTTATTATTATTTACTTTGTTAAGAAAGATCGCATGTTCTATGTTCTTGACCAATGATGGGTTGACTTTTGAGCTGATGATAGTAGGTACTTATTGGGAAAACTGTCTTTGATGCTTGTTGGGAAATCTTATGGGTAGAGTGAAGGAAGGAAGAGATAGGGAGAGAGAGAGAGAGAAGAGGAACCCGCAGGTTCCTTTGGTTTTTGATTTCCAGATTTAGTAGCATCCGATGAACTAGTTCGAAGCTCATATTGTCGGTAGGAGAGCTGACTTTTGAGCATTATCTGCAAGACCAGTGAACTGAATGAAGGCCAGAAACAGTGTAAATAGTTTAACTCTGCAGGTGTATTGACCGCCGTTCCAGGAGTCAACTCCTCACAGTGGAACTGGGCATGGGTTTTGATCTCGTTGATATCTCATCATATGTTCCATTTTAGCACCCTCTCTCTCTCTCTCTCATCCTGAAATTATGCTCTCGACGCACTTTTTTTTGATTAATTATGAGTCTCTGTGGCGAAAATTGGGCAGCGAAGAGGAGCCATCGGATGAAGAGCTCGAACCGGAAGGCATCCGAGGATGCGAGTGCGTCATTCAGTAGATCTACGATGCTCCACCATCTCAATTTTGTCGGCACCACAGCTGAGTGCCTCGTCCCCCTCTCTCTCTCTCTCTCTCTCTCTCTCTCTCTCTCTCTCTCTCTCTCTCTCTCTCTCTCTCCTCAATTTCCCACCACGTATTGTTTGGACTGGTTCAGTCTTGTACTGTAGATAGGCTTTCGCCGCATTTTTGCCGGCTTCACCTGGTGTTTGCGGCAGGAACCGAAAAAGGATTCTTTTTCCGGATTAATTTTTATAAAATTTTCCGGAAGCGAGAGAAAGGGCCGAGGAGAGAGAGAGAGAGAGAGAGAGAGAGAGTGGTCGACCCGACTCGGAGCTTGATGTCGGATAGGCGGCTGAAGACTGGCGGCCGTAGAGGGATGGATCCTCCGGCGGCGAGGATCGTCCACGTGTAAGGAGCCCAGCCGGAGCTGCTCTCTGTGGGGCCCGGGAGACCTGGCCGGGCCTTGTCCACAGCTTCTGGATTTCGGCGTCTTCTCCTCTGATTCATAGCGGAGGGCAGAAGAAAAAGGAGCGTCCTTTTCTCTTCTTCTTCTTCTTCTTCTTCTTCGAAGCAGGATGTCCGTGGCCTGCTCGATTCCGCCCATCAGGATCAGAATTCCGGCGGAGCAGCGGCGGCGGAGGTGCTCCACCGCCGTCGTCCGGAGCTCCAATGCCGAGGGGCCGCTGAGGAGACCGGCGGCGCCGTCTCTTGCCCCCACGCCGCCCTCCCCTCCCGTTAAGCCCGCCGCCGCCCCGTCCCAGCCCCCTCCGAGGCCGGCGGCGGCGCCGCCCCCGCCGGTCTTCGCCGGCGACGGCGTGGTCACGCTAGAGTACCAGAGGAAGCGGGCCAAGGAGATGCAGGAGTATTTCCGGCAGAAGAAGCTCGAGGAGGCCAACCAGGGCCCCTTCTTCGGCTTCCTCGGCAAGAACGAGATCGCCAATGGCCGGTAGGTCAACCCTTCTTCTCCCTCCTCTCCATCCGAAATATCAGGGAGCTTGGGTCAACTGGTTCTCACGATGCAGATGGGCCATGTTCGGCTTCGCCGTCGGGCTGCTCACGGAGTACGCGACCGGCGCGGACTTCGTCCAGCAGCTGAAGATCCTCTTCTCCAACTTCGGCATCGTTGACCTGGACTGATGGCCGCCCACCCCTCCCCGGCCCCCTCGATCCTCCCCTCAGTGTCTGAAGCATATGAACAGAAAAGTCAAAATGTTTGCGCTTTCAATTTACCATAAGTTGCAGAAGAAAACAGCCGCCAAAATCCGTGTCCCACGTGATAAATTCTCGTTCTTGTATCCGGGTCAATCATCGGAGAGCCGCAATTGGCCTCCAATCTTGATCCCCTGAAAGCTTAAATTCACAGAGAGAGAGAGAGAGCGCCGCCGAGCTAGGGATCAACGCCGGCGCCGGCAATGGCGGGTTTCCGTGGTTCCCCACCTCGTTGCCCTCGGCTCGCCGGAGTGAGGATGTTCGCCGCCGGCCGGTCCTCCGACGACGGCGAAGTCGTGAAGAAGATGATTGCGCATGGAAGGGCCGGCGAGGTCAATGAGGCGGTAGCTCTCTTCCGGCGAACGCAGCAGCCGAAGGACCAGGTCTCCTGGAACGCCATGCTCTCCATCCTCGCCAGCTCCGGCCGTCTCATGGCCGCCCGGAAGCTGTTCGGCGAAATGCCGCACAGAAACGCCGTCTCCTACGCCACCATGATCGCCGCCTTGTCCCGCTCTGGCGCCGCCGCCGAAGCTCGCCGGGTCTTCGACTCCATGCCCATAAACTGCCACAACGTGTTCTCCTGGACCGCCATGATCACCTGCTACACGCACAACCGGGAGCCCCGCAGAGCCCTGGAGCTCTTCTCCGCCACCTTCGGCGAGTTCTTCGAGATCGAGGTGCTGCCCAATTCGCACACCTTCAGCGCCCTCCTCAAGGCCGCCAGCGCCGCCGGCTCGCTCGCCGCCGCTGAGCACATCCACGCCGTCGTCGTCAAGCTCCTGGACGAAGGCTGCTGCTCCGTCTACGTTCAGAATGCCCTAATCCATGTCCACGCCAGGTTAGGAAACCTGTCCGACGCAGAGCTGGTCTACCGGAGAGCGAGGTCCAAGGATCTGGGAACCCGCAACGCCATGATGGACGCCTACGCCCGCCGCCTTCTGGTCAACGAGGCGGTCGCCATCTTCAACTCGATGAAGCAGAGGGACGTGCTCTCATGGAACATTGTAATGGCGGGGTTGGGGGAGGCCGGGAGAGGAGAAGAAGCCCTAGGGCTCTTCGTCCAGCTTCTGAACCAGAGCCCGGCGCCGCCGCCGCCCAATGCGTCCACATACGCCATCGTCCTCGCCGCCTGTTCGACTCTGAGCCGATCTGAGCTCGGAAGGCAGATCCATTCCCTCGCCGTGAAGCAGGGGTTCTACCCAGCGAACACCTTCGTCTGCAACTCCCTGATCAGCATGTACGCGAGCTGCGGCTCGGAGCAGAGCTCGGTTAGGGTTTTTGACGAGGTGCCCACCAGAGATGTGGTCTCCTTCAACTCTCTGATTCTAGGGTTAGGGCAAAACGGACGCAGTGAGGAGGCTCTGGAGGTGGCGGAGAGAGCGCTGAGCTGCAACCTCTGCAACCCGGCCACCTTCGTCGCCATTCTGACGAGTTGCAGCCATGGTGGGCTGGTGAGGCAGGGGATGGAGTACTTCGCCGCCATGGGGAAAAGGTACGGGATTGACCCGAGCGTTGACCATTACATCTGCGTGGTTGACTTGCTGGGGAGAGCAGGAAGAGTGGAGGAGGCCTACGAGCTCCTGCGGAGCTCGTCCTTGCCGGCGGATTCAGTCGCGTGGCCCGCCCTCCTCAGCGCGTGCCTGGTTCACGGGAACTCCGCCGTCGCCGAGTCGGCGGCGGAGGAGATCAGGTCGATGGAGCTCACCGGCGCCGCCACCGGAGGACACGCCATGCTGGCCGTCGCTCACGCCCGAGCAGGAAGAAGGGAGGAAGCAGAGAGAGTTCTGGGTCAGCTAAGGCAGATGGGTCTCCGGCGAGGAACTGGCTGCAGCTGGATCGCGCCGCCATGAGCGGTGGCGGAGGAGTCTTGCCGGAGCGTTGACTTCAAGCCCAGAGGTGGAGCACCCAGAAATTTAATTTTTTACTTCTTAATTGACTGTTTTGTTCGGACAGCGGGCCCCGGCGCCGTCTGCCGCCAAACGTAATCCGTGCCGTCATCGCCCCGCCGGCGGCGGCATCTCGGCCGTAAAAATTACGGCGAGGAAAAAAAAAAGAAAAATCAGCGGAAAAGACGGCGACGATAAGGGCGGTGGCGGTGGAGTTGACGGAGGACTTGCCTGCTCTCCCCCTCTTCGGCCTCCGTCGATCCATGGTCTCCGGCTCCCCGTCGCCCTACTAGGGTTTGGGTTTCCCGCCGGAAGCCGTGGATCGAGCTGCTGTGGGGGTGATGCTCTCGTCGGATTCCCGGGGAGCTCTGGTTCGACTGGGATGATTAGGGTTCCCGGCGGAGCACAGGGTAGCTCAGGGGAGAGATCTCGGAGCTGCTGCTGTTGTCAATCTCGTCCCGTCGGGCCTGGTTTGTGAGCTGCGGCGGCGGCGGCGGAGATGGAGCAGGACGGCCAGAAGAGAGAGGCGGAGGAGACGGAGTTCCAGCCGGCGAGCTTCCCGACCCTCTGCACCAACAACTGCGGCTTCTTCGGAAGCTCCGCCACCAACAACCTCTGCTCCAAGTGCTACAAGGACGCCTTCCTGAGCAAGTCCCAGGCCCTCGCGCTGGAGACCGTCGCAGCGACGGCGGCGGCGGCGGCGGCGGCGGCGCCTCCCCCGGCGCCGGAGAAGAAGACCGTCGAGATCGGCATCGAGGAGGAGAAGAAGAAAAAACCCTGCGACGAGGACGAGCTCCTGGGGGAGGGATCCGCGGGGAAGAACAAGAAGCCTGCAAATCGCTGCAGCTTCTGCAACAAGCGGGTGGGGCTGATGGGATTCAAGTGCCGCTGCGGCGACGTCTTCTGCTCCCTCCACCGCTACTCAGACAAGCACGGCTGCCTCTTCGACTACAAAGGCGCCGGGCAGGACGCCATTGCCAGGGCGAACCCCATCGTGAAGGCGGACAAGGTTGAGAAGATCTAGCCTAATCGCCATGCCCGGAGCTCTCTGAGGCTGCGACTGCGATCGCCTTCTCGTTTACCTGGTCGTCACTCCCGGTGGGGGTCTGTACAGCTTGGATTCACCGGAGTGTTCATCATCGCCGTGTTGGAGTCCTTCGGGCTCGTATTTCTGTATATTTGATTGGTCGTGTTCATCTCAATTCTGCATCTTTGGAAGAATTCGCTCGGCGGCCATGGCGTCTCAAGCTCCCTTCGTCCACTTGAACCAGAGGGCCTCCGTCCCCAGTCCCGCCCGGATTATTCAGCCGGCAGAAATTTGCAGAGATTCAGCTGGAAGAACGCGACTTTTCCGGTTTCTTGCGCTATCTTGTCCATATCGATCATTTCCCATTGTTTTTTATCTTTTTATTTTTTCGAATCTCTGATGGCATCGAATGGATTCATCTCTTCTCACTCGGGCTTGTTCTCCTTCCCTTTGACCCTGGGCTTCAGCATAGATTCTGGTGGGTTGACTCAAGATCCTGCTTCCCTGGACTGCTGTATGAGCTCAATTCAGCTGGCAAAGGCTGGTTTTTTTGGGTTGTCCTTTGAGAGTCAACCGGTCTGAGGAAAGAACGGCGAGAGCAGTGCCTCGTGAAGATCTATGGATCGATGGTGGCAGGGTCAGCGCCAGTTCAATCGATCTTGGGCCATCATCACGATGGACAGGTGAGGCCACTATTTTGCCAGAAAAAGACAGCCTACCATCCGGGACGATCACAACTAGAGATTTTCCGCCGTCCTTACGAAGAAGACGAGCCACAGATAGAGAGAGAGAGAGAGAGAGAGAGAGAGAGAGAGAGAGAGAGAGAGAAGAAGCAAGCTTTCAGTAAAAATAGAAAGTTCCAAATTCAGTAAAAATACCCATCAAGGATGAGGCCTAGACTGTGGTCTGATCCCCCCCAAAAAAAAAAAAAAAAAGGGATCTTGAACACATCGTCTTGGTGCTTACTCTTCTTTCGAGGGAGAAGAAGCTGCCTTTCCAGGGCGTTGTTTGGCCAGCAAGATCTTCGTCCTCTCGAGCACACCGAAGAAAATTGACCCCCCAATGCCGATCCACAGCACCCTTGGCCCAATTCCCTGCGAGCATATAAACACCCTGGTCAACGACCTGAAGTCAATGCCCTCTAGGCTAAATAACAGTTGACCAATTCAGTTCTGCTCGCATGTGAGAGGCCTATTCATTGCAGGAGGGGGGGAATTTTTCCTTTTATTTCATGGGTACCCACTAAAAGTCAACGGAGATCTGTTGGGATGAAACCTTCAGCAGCGCAGATGGGCCCTCTTCTCGGACAACAGTTTGAACGCAGTCCAGTATCCCTCTGTATTGGTTCTCTGAGCCCTGCATTTTAGACTGCATGCGTTGACTTCACGGCCCCTCCCATTGATAAGGAAATGAGGATACGACGAGGGCACGCACCTGGACCATCAGCCTCGTCTTGATCACGTCCAATGGAGTTGTAATGGCTCCGGTGATTGCGCCTGCAAAGATGGCCATTTATCAGCTGAAGAACCCAGCCATGACCGGCCATCCAAACAAGGGCATATATAGCCTTTTCTTGGAGATAATTTATCAAGCGGCTCCTAATAATAATAAATAAAATTACCCGTTTTGAACGTGGAATTAATGTTATGCGAATTAATGGGTACAAAAAATAAATCTACTTTAAAGCCACTTGTGTCGCAGTTCCATGAAGGGATTACCAGCAAAGGCGCCAATCACAGCGTTCTCTGGGTCGGTCAGATCTCTCTTGGCCTGAGAACAGGAAAAAAGATTCAATTGGAAGGCATTCATGATCAGAAACCCAATAAGATAAGCTTCGATTTATTGTGACAAATTTTCAGGAAATGATCCAATGATCCACCAAGAAGACGATTGCCATGTGTAAATCAGTTTTTCACAGCGTTTGCTCATTCGATGCAAAAATGGAAATCATGCAAATTTTTGGCTGAAAAAAAAAAAGAATAAATACGACAGTTGGCAGGATTCAATGATCTCACCGCTACTTTATATCCTATCCTCAGTTGCTCATAAATACAGAACTGGATGGCATCAAATGGCAAGTCTCGCAGCAGAAAGGAGCTATATCCCTGGAAAGAAATGAAAAAAACACCATCAGACTGATAAATCAAGGATGAATAAGCAATAAATACTTCAGGAGGCACTAAAATGATTACTATTAAATGAAAAAAATACAGCTATTTCCGTACCGCATAGAGACCTTTAAAACCTTCCTTGGCGACTATAAGTCGGACAGCTTCGGGTGCAGAACGAAACTGCCCAGTCTGCATCCTTTGCTTCACTACCTGGCGAAGGAGGGCGGAATGAACTTGCGCAACCAAACCCATTGACTATAAAGAGGCAGCTGCGTGTACCTCAGTTGGGACACGAACAAGAGAAGAAGCAGCCCCTCCAATGGCACCTGCAGTCTGCACCAAGCTTCTAAATCCAAATCACAATCTTCATGAAAGACAACGTATAGCCACGCATTTGAGGGGAGGAAAAGAAAGTTAATGATGACCGAAAATAATGACAATATTCTGACAGAAAATACGAGCAAAAAGAGCTCCACATTATTTGATTTGATCTTATTCACTTACGAAATGAGCAAGCGCGCTAAGGTTTTCTGGAAGAGTCTTCAATAACTTCTGTTTCATAGGTTCATATACGCCAACAAATATGGCTGAAGCACTGCGCGCCGCGCACCAGAGAGATATAGTGAGAAAATCCACAAAAGAAAGCGTGAGAGACACACAGCAGCAACATCACAGGTAGGTATGGAAAGACAGACTAACATATGCCTTGTGCACCATCTTGCATGTACAAGGGCAAGGCCACACAGAAAAAGATGATTGAGAAGAAGGAACTCACGGTAAGACTCCAGCAAGATTGCCAGCCAATCCTGAGTAGAGGCCTTTCCAAGCTATTTTCCCCCCACCACGGACAGCCTGAAATAAGTTGTTGTCAATAAGCAGTACAGCAATTTGTTCAAGAATAAGCAGTACTGCAATTTGTTCATGAACATATACGAGATTTGCTGATTAAGGCACAAGAAAATAATCAAGCATGTCAGCATTGTGTCACATCAACATATTTATGTAGCATTTCAGAGTTTTAAGCAGCGAAGTAACAACGGCAAAAAGATACATTAATCACAAAAGAATAAACTAAAAGGCAACATACAGACTTCACTCAAATATATGTTTCTGTATAACTAAACTTCTTTTCAAGATCTCATATCTTTCTGCATAACCAAAGATTCAATACAGATGCCCGATTTTCTTATAACTGATAATTAAATCCACGGCCTTAAACTTTGCATTATCCATAGCATGCAGAAAAAGGCCCTCCACACAGGACACCTGCGTTTGAGTAGGGGCAGGTAAAATATCTCATGGTTACCTTGTCTACCCTCCCTCTACTGACATAATGTTGAGATATGTACCTTGCTCCCTTCATATCAGTTGTTATATCTCAAAGGTCACCTTTGTCAATTGACATAGTTTTCTTGCTAATATAAATTGCTTGAGCAATAAAAAGAAGGATTAGAGCATAACAAACCATATCAATTTACTAGTGTCAGTAACCTGCCTGCAAGCGGGTCTTTATTGTATCAATGGGATATAAAGCTGATTCAACCACGACACCAGCAGTTCCTCCCGCAATGACACCCTCTACAAAAATTAAGTTAGAGGAAAATGGAAGAACCTTCAGATTCAGCTACATATCAGTTGTACCATTATAAAATACGTAGCTGACTATATTCTTTATAAGTTCTAAATATCACTTGTACAATACCACAGAAAATGCGTATGAAGTCAAGTGGTTTCCCTTCCTCCATTTTGATGGATGCAAACGACTTTGATGTTCGCAAGCCAGAGTTGCAATATTTACCATTAAATCCATCTGTGGAAACATATCATCTGCTCAAGAAAAGGAATAAGACAAAAAAATTTATAATTGCAACATCCATCTTACCAATAAAACCAACATGTACAGAAGCCACATAAATCCAACTAATTCGGACATATACCACTTATAGCATACAAGATGACTGAGCCTACATGTAGTTTAGGCCAATCCAGACATCCCAACCACCAGCCAAAGGAAATAAAAATATTAGTAACCTAATCCCCAAGTTCGGACAAGTCGATGCTGAAGTGAGCAACCATCTGTAAAGGTCAAGACCACCTATAGAATAGAAGGAGATCTACCTGATTGATGTTAGCCTAACCATTTGACACTTTCAGATTCGATAGTCCTTTAGAACTACGAACTTAAGTAATAGGTTAAATTTAACAAGGATGGACCTTGATCCATGAGGGATAATCCATGGCTCCGAAAAAAATTTAACATTATGTGATTCTGATGATGCATGTCACTTCTAACATCTGCCAAGTTAGTATCACAGAAGCCTAAAAGTGCAGGTGGATTGACGCGCTTTATTTCCTACTAAGATGTACAGAGTTCAAAAATTTGCTTGAATCACCCCGGATCATCTCTTAAAGGCCCATAGCCCTTTTTCTGAAGAGATCAATACAATAAATAGTCAATGTAGAGTTGAGTTATGTGGGATGGTATTACTTCAAGCACCCAAATCCTTATCTGATAGGCAACAGGCGAAAAAAATGAATGGTCTGTGTTAAAATCTAAACTTCCAATAATGCAAAAAAAAATTGATATTCATGTCAAATATATAATGTATTGCAGATGTTGAATAGTTTAAACTTCCATGCGTGATATTTCCAAAAAAAAAATGTGTGCCACTTGTTCAAGAACATGATGTCATTAGCGCAGGAACATGATTCCTTTCATTTTATTATAACAAGTACAGGAGAGCTGTAAACACTTGACAGTGCATAAGCATTCTGGTGCATGATTGCGATAAATCCACCGACACAACTGATATAGATCCAGATAAATGACAGTAAACCTCACAATTTTCATACGCCATGAACGAATCTGACAAACACATGATGGTATTACCGTGAAGGTGCAAAGTCTTAAATAAGGACAAAAGAACACATGGTCGTTTACATCAATGGAGTAATTTTTGGGAGAGGAGTATCAAAAGGAAACAGCAGATATAAACAAGGACCCAGACTCAGGTATATTCAGTTACTGAAATGGAGATAACATAAAAAAAATATTTTTGATATTTTTAAAATAAGTAACCTACATAGGCTTTCTCCAGGGTTATTTGGGATCTAGGGGTCTAGTTTAAAACAAATTAGAAAATATAGGGTTAAATTCTGAAATTATTTATATCATCAATCCACAAGCAGTAAGAAATTATATTGCCTCTTTCTATTGACGAACTAATACTGAATTCAAGAAACTATTTCAGACCCCAGTATAACAAGGGATGTTGTACACAACCGTGTAATAAGGGATGTTGTCGGTTCTGGAGTCTACACTCACGAGTTTTAGAAAATAGCATTTGAATTTGGTTTTTTTATCTGGTACCGAATTCTCTATACAAGAAACTAATATCAACAAAAAGAACGCTCAATGGCATACCAGCAGAGCCTCTACTATCAACGGCCAGAATTGGAGGACCCATCAGAGTTATCCCACCGTTTCCTGCGAAGAGAATGAGATCATTCAAGTTACGAAGTTTTCTGAAAAAATAAAAATGGACTCATAGCATGTAAGATTCTTACGATACTATATTAATAAAGATATGATGCAGGGATACAAAACCAAAGGAACGCCACAAAGAAAAGCGAATTCTAAGAAGTTTTAATGAACTTTTAACAAGATTCCATAAACTACTAATGGATGGACATTTCGTGTATATGAATTTCAAGCGTGTAATTCCGAGAACTTCATTTTTCTTTTCAATGGACGCGATAAAAATCATGGGAAGAAATCGGAAAAATTATATTCACCGTATTTTGAGTGTCGCACTGACAAAAATGTTCTATCTTTAGATATTACCGGTGCTTGTCTCCGCAATTTGTATCTGTTCAGTTCACAAAGGTTCGTATAATCCTTACACAGAGGTTGAGCACATTACTGGAGAAGCGATATTTAAATATGTACTTTATAGAACCATCTTGCGACTGAGCAGGGGCTGAAATAATTCAACTGGGACCAATCTTGAGAATATTAAATACCAAAATTTCTAATCCTGAGACTTTCTGAAGCAATGGCCAAAATTGATCTGTGAGATGGTGGAGCAGAAAAACGACAACTCCTGGATTGCCGAAAATCGATCATTTAAAAACCAGTTCACTTTAGATAGAAACTAGAAACCAGCAACCTTGTGAGGCTCGACATCATGAAATTTACAGGGACAGCGACCATGAAGGCTGCCGAATTTGGTGACCCACACACAAACAATGCTTCCATTCTCAAAAAAAATGCCAGGCAGAAAATAGTGCCATTCGTGGGAAAATTTCCACCATATCAACCGGAAAAACTACAGCCGTTACATTAGTACGCATTCCAGTGAACACAGCATCCGAGACAGCCGGTGCAATATGGAAAACACAGGGACGCCTTTTCGTTGTTCATTCTACATTCTAACCGCATCAATGGAGTCGGTACTATCCATAGGCTCACAACCTTAAAGCGTCGACTGTCACGCCTAGCCCGAGTGGGAAGATTTCGAAAAAACGAATGCAGAAGATTCCAGGTTAACAAAGAGATAAACGGTGCAAAGAGCAAAATGTGAGATGAAACCTTCAAGCAGTTCCAAACCCCTGCCGCTTGAGAAGAGCTGCACGACCAGGCGGCCCACTCCGTCGCCGGAGCTGCCGGAGCTGCCGGAGCCGCCTGGGGGTCGCCGGGGGAGGGAGCCAACCAAACAGAGAGATAGGGTACAGCAAACGAGTCAGTCCCAATTTCAAATTATGCCAGCACTACAAAATAATATGAATAAATAGTTTCCGAATGGGACATGGCCATAATTATTTCCACATAAAGGGGTATCATCGTCATATCCTTATAAATAACAGAATTTCGTTGAGCCCGGGCCTTCGTCTTCCTCCCTTCTCTCACTGAAACTCTGCAAGAGCTTCAGCCATCGTCTGCAGTCGCACTGCTCCCACCGGCGGCGATGGCGGGAGCGAGGGGATACCAGATGCTGTGGCTCGCCTGCTCCGCCGCTGCCATGCTCTGCGCCGCCGCCCCCGCCGAGGGAGGCGTCGGCGTGAACTGGGGAACCATGATGTCGCACCAGATGCTGCCCACGGCGGTGGTGGCGATGCTCAAGGCCAACGGGATCAAGAAGGTGAAGCTGTTCGACGCCGACCACTGGACGGTGAGCGCCCTCGCGGGGTCGGGGATCGAGGTGATGGTCGCCATCCCCAACGACCAGCTCCGGCGGATGACCAGGTACGACAGCGCCAGAGAATGGGTGAAGCAGAACGTCACCCGCTACATCTTCCGCGGTGGCGTCAACATCAAGTTAGGGCTTCCCCCCGTCGGCGTCTGTCTTCTTCTTCATCTTCTTGCTGCCCTGTCAAACCCTAACGTCTGTTCCTCTTGGCTGGATTCAGATACGTGGCGGTGGGGAACGAGCCGTTCCTGAAGAGCTACAATGGCTCGTTCTTGAAGACGACGCTGCCCGCCCTGAAGAACATCCAGAGGGCTCTGGACGAGGCGGGGCTGGGGAGGAAGATCAAGGCCACCGTTCCCCTGAACGCTGACGTCTACGACTCGCCGGCGGAGAATCCGGTGCCCTCCGCCGGTGACTTCCGCAGGGACATCCACGAGGTCATGCTGCGGATCGTCAAGTTCCTCCGAGCCAACGCCGCGCCCTTCGTCGTCAACATCTACCCCTTCCTCAGCCTGTACCAGAACCCGCACTTCCCCTTCGACTTTGCCTTCTTCGACGGCTCCCGCAGGTCCTTCTCCGACCGGGGGGTCCGCTACACGAACGTCTTCGACGCCAACTTCGACACTCTGGTCTGGTCCCTGAGGAAGGCCGGCGCCGGGGACCTGAAGATCATCGTCGGCGAGGTCGGCTGGCCCACCGACGGCGACAAGAACGCCAACCCTGTTAATGCCCGGAGATTCTACGCCGGCATGCTCCGGAAGCTCGCCGGCAAGAAGGGGACCCCTCTCCGGCAGGGGAAGATCGACGTCTACTTCTTCGGGCTGATCGACGAGGACCTGAAGAGCATCCTCCCGGGGGCCTTCGAGCGGCACTGGGGGATCTTCCGCTACGACGGGAAGCCCAAGTTCCCGATGGATCTCCATGGAAGGGGACGCGACCGGCACCTGGTGGCGGTGAAGAAGGTGGAGTATCTGCCGCCGCGGTGGTGCGTCTTCAACGAGGAGGCGAAGAACCTGAAGCAGCTGGCGGCGAGCGTGAACTACGCCTGCTCTAATGGCGACTGCACCTCGCTGGGCTACGGATCCTCCTGCAACAACATCGGAGCTCGAGGGAACATCTCCTACGCCTTCAACATGTACTTCCAGATGCAGGACCAGGACGTCAGGGCCTGCGATTTCCAGGGCCTGGCGAAGATCACCCCCAAGAACGCCTCCAGGGGGGGCTGCCTGTTCCCGGTGCAGATCGTGAGCGGCGGCCGGCGAGCGGCGGCCGCCGTCCTTCTCCCGGCGCTGACGGCGATGGCTCTGACCATCTCCTGGTGCATCCTCTAGCTCCCCAAGATCAAGAAGGCGGGTTCATTGATCGCCATGAGACGGGTTCTCTGGTCTGTAAGTTGATTTATCCCGAGTTCGTCCGGCATTCTTCCATGGCTCTGAGTACCCCCTTGATGTCTTCTTCCCCGAGGTCGAGCTCCCGCTTCGGTCGTCCGCCTGGTTCTCCCCCCCGCGGTCTCTGGCCAGAGCAGCGGTGGGGCCTGATTGATCCTATTTTCTTTCTCTCGAGTCTCGATCGGGACTGAACGGAATCCAAGAAAGTGCTGCTCTTCTTTGGGTCTTATCCAAAACGCCGCAATGTCAAAAGCTCACGCACTGGAGAGAGAAAGAGGGGCGGCGAGGGTGGTCCTGTCGCTGACCTTTGGTGGGTTGTGCTCGGCCGTTGACCTGCGCTGGCCTGAGAGCTGCATCCGACCTTTTTATGGGAATCATGGCGATGGCCGACAGGGGGGATTTTGGGGTTTTTTTTCTACGTGTCGGGGGTTTACTGGCCGTTTTCGCCGGCGTTATATATACCCGCCATCTTAGGAAGCATCTTGTCGAGAGGGTTTGCGAGGAAGGGGGAGCCCCCTACGCTGGAACCACCGGGCTCGAAGCGGCGGCCTCATCCTCGCCGGCGGCGGGGATCCCTCCCTGCGCGTAGAACGGGGTCGCTCGTCCGCTCCTCGCCGGTGCAATTTCTTTTTCCCTCCTCGTTTTTCTTTGTTTGCGTCTTCGTCGTCGACTGGAGGAGGAGACGATCCATTTGACTTGCCGAGGAAGAAACCTCTCCTCTGAGTTCATCTTCAATTCGTCGTAGACGATCCATTTTACTTGCCGAGGAAGAGACCTCTCGTCTGAGTTCACCTTCAATTCGGCGCCGATGGTGAAACCCTTTCCGGACGATTCTACGTTTCCGGCGGATCCTGCGATTCCCTTGTTCCTCGCGAACTCGTCGTGAACTGTGCGCGTAGCGGGATATTCTTTTGGCGGAATCGGAGATCCTACAACCGTGAAATAATTTCCGTGGAAATTCCGAGAGGAGTTTCTTGGAGATTTCGAGAAAGAATCGGAAGATCATCCGGCTTTCCCCCGGAGCGACCGCTGTTTTCCTCGATTCCTGATGGGAGTGGAAGGCTTTATGCTCCTTCTGATCTTTGCTTTCCGGCCTACCATTTCATCATCGCCATGCTCCGCGTGATCAGTCGGATTGTTCTTATCAACTTTAATTTCCCTCTTTCTCGATTCCTCTGGTTTCAGGGAGGGAGCTGAGCACCCAAGGATTCGGATTCTCTCTCTCTCTCTCTCTCTCTCTCCACATTTCTTTTGATTTGTCCTGTTTGCGCAAAAAAATGGTGGCCGCGGAGACGGAGGCGGCTGTCGATGAGGGGTCCCCGATCCCGCCGGATGCGAAGAAGACGCTCCATGACCTGGCGTCGAGCTGGAGCGACGTGCAGGACTGCAGAGCCATGGAGGTAACCCCTCTGAAGGGGGCGATGACGAACGAGATCTACCAGGTCCACTGGCCCTCCTGCAACCACGGGGCTCCCCCTCGGAAGGTGCTCGTCCGCATCTACGGCGAGGGCGTCGACATCTTCTTCGACCGGGACGACGAGATCCGCACATTCGAGTTCATGTCCCACCAGGGACAGGGCCCGCAGCTGCTTGGCTTCTTCCGCAATGGCCGCGTTGAGGAGTTCATCAACGCCCGGGTGAGCCTCCCCTGCTTCAGCCCCCCCCCTCCGTTCGTCCTTCTTTTACTCCTCCTCGCCCCATCTGTGATTATTCTTGCGCTCGATCCCCGATCCGGCCGTCGGCCACTGCAGATTGATGCATGAAGCCTCAAGATCTTTCCAAAGAAAATCTCGATTCGAGAAAAAAAAAATCCTCGGATCATAACTCGAGCACGATCATCCTGAAAAGTCAACTTCCCCACGCTCATTCATGTCGATCTGTTAAGCCATTCCTGATTGGTAAAAAAAAAAAATTGGCGTCCCCCTGAGATTATTATCTGTTGAGTTGACTTTTTGTCACGATCTAATGAGCTAATCTGTCGGGTTGAGCTGGTCCCCCTGAGTCAATCATCAGGTCTTCAAAATGAATGATTTCTCGGCTCATTTTCAGGCATCATCATCGGCTGTTATTTTTTCCATCTCTTCATTCATCGAGCGTTTCCTTTCTCGGGTCGTTTAGGGCCGAAGAATTAACCTGCCACCACCATCACTATTCTTGGGGTTTGCAATTGTCAACCCAAATGTGATGATCCTCCAAAGAGTCAGCCCTCAATCCAATCACCCAAAGTCAACAGGAATTGTTGATCCACGGCAAGCCGCCGGCACTGGGTTCTGAATCATCAACTGAGTCTGGCTCGGATCCTCAAGATTTACCCATTTCGGCGCTGACTTCAGATGTTCTTGAAATCTCCAGACCCTGTCAGCCGCTGACCTGCGCGACCCAGAGACCTCCGCAATAATCGCGGTGAAGCTGAGAGAGTTCCATGATCTCGACATGCCCGGCCAGAAGGATATCCTCATCTGGAGCAGGCTGAGGAACTGGCTTCAGTCGGCCAAGAGGTTGGCATCCCCGGAAGAAGCCGCCGAGTTCTTCCTGGACCAGCTCGAGGACGAGATCTCCCAGTTGGAGATGGAGATGGAGATGGAGCCGGCCGGCGGCGGTCAGAGGGTGGGCTTCTGCCACAACGATCTCCAGTACGGCAACCTGATGATGGACGAGGAGACCAGATTGGTGACCATCATAGTGAGGTCTTCCCCCAGTTTCCTGATTTGGGAAGGTATCCATAGCCCGGTGGCGTTGACTTTTCCCTGGTTTTTTTTTTCTCCTCTTCTGCTCGCGAGGACTACGAATATGCGAGCTACAACCCGATCGCGTACGACCTGGCCAACCATTTCTGCGAGATGGCCGCGAACTATCACACCGAGACGCCCCACGTCCTGGACTTCGCCAAATACCCGGGTAAGTCGTCGGCTTCCTGACAGGGGAGTTGACTTCTGATGGTTGACCCGGATGACCTGCTGTTCTTGCACAGATCTCGAGGAGAGGAGGAGGTTCGCGCAGGCCTACCTGAGCCCAGCAGGTGCCACCCATCCTCCCCGCAGCTGAAGCAAGTTCCTTTTTTTTTTTTTTTTTTTGTTTTTTCTGAGGATTCTTTCTAATTTTGTTCAATCAGGAGGGGAGCTCGGAGGCGTTGACTTGGATAAGCTGCTGGAAGACGTTGAAAAGTACACTCTAGCGAGCCACCTGCTCTGGGGGCTGTGGGGGATAATCTCGGTGAGCTACCCGCTTTGTCTCGTTCGTTGACTCTCGCCTGCCTGTATGCCCCTTGTTAACCTCCTCTGCATCCCTTGCGTTGACCCCTCTCCCCGCAGAAGCACGTCAACGATATTGACTTTGACTACGGGGAGTACGCGAGGCAGAGGTTCCGGCAGTACTGGGCAAGGAAGCCCGCGTTGCTTGGATCGTAGCCTTGTCGGAGATTGCAAATAAGTCGGTCAACCTCTGTTTGGCACGGATTCTGAAATTCCCCAATGTATATTTGATGTAAATAACAACTTTCACGGAGTTTATTTCGTCCCAGAATGTGTACTGAGAATGTCACTAATATGTCCCTGAGTGCCCTCTCTCTCTCTCTCTCTCTCTTCTCTCCTTTCCCTCTTCCCTTTTCTCTTTCTATCTCTCTCTTCTCTCTCTCTTATCTCTCTCTCTCTCTTCTCTCCTTTCCCTCTTCCCTTTTCTCTTTCTATCTCTCTCTTCTCTCTCTCTTATCTCTCTCTTCTCTATTCTCTCCCTCTTCTCTCTCTACCTCTGGGTATTAAAATTAAATGATAATCCGACTTCTTTATTTAGAAATTTAATGAAAAAATTAGTCAGATAGAGGAAACTCGAGCCTTTTCGCGCGCAAAACCCCACCTGAAATTGCTCGCGGCTGAGGCCGCACGCGAAGTAGTTGTTCCTCAGGAGTATCGCAACGCACCCATCCTCCAGACGTCCCCCTCTCAATGGAGCCCCCGTGACGTATTTCTTCTGTCGAGCATCGTCCTTTTCCGGAAGTCTCGGCCAAATTCAAGAGATCCGCGGCTCCTCCAGTCGCCATGTTCCAGGTGAGTGATCTCCGCTCCGGAGAGGGCGGATGCCTCGTCTCCTCGCGCAGGCGATCAGGTTCCGCCTGATTCGTCTTCCCGGTGATTTCCATCGATTTGGGATCTTCTGACGAACCGTGAACGGAACGCGCAGGCATGGAGGGCGGTTCTGTTCGGGATCTACGGCCTCAGGAACTTCACGAGGCAAAGCTTCATGTAATCCCTGTCTTCCTCTCCTCTCTAATCAAGCGATCAAGTTTGTCATCTGAATGCCTCCAGGAGCGTGTTCTTCCTTCTCGATTTTGGTCTTCTGACCGCCTGATGTTCGCATTTCAGGGAGCGTTCAAAAAATTTTAAACCGGAGGATATGGAGATACGAATGGAAGGAAAGAATTGTATCGTCACGGGAGCGAATTCCGGGATCGGCTTCGCCACCGCCGCTGGTCTTGCTTCACGGTGCCTAATCTGCTGCGCTTTCTGTGAAACCGATCGGTTTTTTTCCCCGATATTCCTCACCAGGACTTATTCCGACTAAACTCCTGCTTCCTCTGTGAGTCTTCAGCGGGGCAACCGTACACCTAGTTTGTCGCAACCAGGAACGGGGGGAAGCTGCCCTATCGGAGATCAAGTCATCCACGGGAAACCCAAATGTCTTCTTGGAGGTACGATTGATGCACAATAATTATATTCTCTTTCAATTGACTTCGTGCATAGTGATTTCATTGGGTAGAAATTTTCCGATGCGGGTTTACATGCTTTTAGGGGTTCAGAAATGGTTCTTGTGTGGATAATTCTCGACCAGTTATTTAAATCCTTGACTACTTGCTGATACGTGCCAGATTTGTGACCTTTCTTCGACGAGCGACATCAAATCCTTTGTATCGAGAGTTTCTTCGAGGGATGAACCAGTTCATGTCTTGGTATGGTTGCCCTACCTGATACCAACCATCTTCACTTGATAGAAATTACGTTTTCATTTATGGTTGTTGATCTCCAGTCATCTTTGAGAAGAAACTTCAGTTTTCACACCGCTGTTCGGCCTCATTACAGCTTCCTCGTGCTTGCTTATTTCTTGACAGCTTAGCAAGCTTGTGATTGTGATTGTATTATCCAAATTAATCGTATAAAATGATTACATAGATGATATAAAGAGAGTTCATCTACATCATCATGGATTCACATTCGCAGCCGTCTTCTTTGATTCCTGCACTCACTGAAACTCCCAACATCTGGAAGAACTTGCCACGATTACCAAGGAAGAAGATGAACTTTTTCAGATTTATGCGTCGATCTTCGTGCTGAGCTGAGTTTTTGATTGCCGTTCAGGTCAACAATGCCGGGTTAATCATTAACGACCGTGTGATTACTCCTGAAGGGTAGGTCGCTGGCTCGGAAAATATTCTCAAACTGGTTGATTTTCCTCAAATCGCCCAGTTCGGATCATCTCCGATTGAGGGTGTTATTGTTCTTTCTTCGTTCCCACCTTCTGGGCCAGGTTGGAGATGAACTTCGCTGTCAATGCGGTGGGGACATTTGCCATGACGGAGCTGATGCTGCCGTTGCTGAGGAAGGCCGCGCCGGACGCCCGAGTGATCACAGTCTCTTCAGGAGGGATGTACTCGGCGCCTCTCCCCAAGGACTTGCAGGCAGACGCTTCCTCTCCTTCGCTTCTTTCTTGCAGGAACACAGCGCCGGCGCCGCAGCCGCCGCCCCTGGTTGACTGGGAGGGGTGTTCTGACCTGATCGCCTCGTTGACTGCAGCCTGACGAAAAAAACTTCGATGGGGTGGCGCAGTATGCCCGGGACAAGAGAGTCCAGGTCTGCCAGAGCAGGTGATTCCCCACTTTTTGGGAGAGAGGATGGGCTAAAGAGGGGGTTTTCCGGTGGCCCTCGTTCTCAGGTGGCGTTGACCGAGTGGTGGGCGGAGCTCCACGGCCGCGAAGGGATCGGGTTCTACTCCATGCACCCCGGCTGGGCCGACACGCCCGGCGTCGCCACGAGCCTCCCAGGATTCCGTCAACGGTACCGCCGCTCAAGCTCTCTCTCTCTCTCTCTCTCTCTCCCCCTCGCTCTCTCCCTCTAAGACTGAGATGATATGATAATATGACGCGTTGACATTGGGGCTTTGTGGCAGGGTGTCGGGGAAGCTGAGGACAATGGAAGAGGGGGCGGACACGGTGATCTGGCTGGCTCTGCAGCCAAAGGAGAAGTTGACCCCGGGCGCCTTCTACTTGGACCGCGCCGAGGCGCCCAAGCACCTGCGGCTGGCCGGCACCGCCGGCTCGCACGCCAACATCGCCTCCGTCGTCGAGAGCCTCCGCTCTCTCTCTAATCTCTGACCACCCGCGCCACCTCATCTCCCCTTACGCTGGCACAGAGAGAGAGAGAGAGACTGCCATTTCCTCTTAGCTTTATTTCCACCAACTCGGGCTTTCTTCCGGCAAACAGAGAGAGAGAGAGAGAGAGAGAGAGAGAGAGAGAGAGAGAGAGAGAGAGAGCTGGGTGAGTGACTGACCTCAGGCAAATGCCCACACCGCATCCGGTGCCATCTCGCCGTCGTCAATCTCCGCGTCGGTGAAGGTCAGCGCCTTCTGGAGCTTCCTGTGGCAGAAGACCTCCACCTCGGCCATGATCACGGCCGCCACCGGGCGGTGATCCGACAGCCTCAGCTCCGCCCTCCCGTACCTCACGAGCCTCATCCCCTTCCCATACGACAGAATCCGGTCGCACCTGAAGACCCACCCCAGCAAGGCAGCCTACTCGATCAATCCTCAGCTCCCACTTACGACCAAATAAATCCCCCCCCCCCAAAAAAAAAAAATAATAATAATAAAAAAAAACGGGGCGGGACTGACTCACCACGCGGGGGTCCTCCTGCCCAATTTGGGGTCCTCTCCGACGTAGACTGCCGTCCCGGGCTCGTATTTATATGTAGGCGGGAAGTTTATCACACCCTCCGACCACCCGTCAAATGCGCGGCCTTTCTTCAGCTCCCGTGTCAGCTGCCACGATATTAGAAGAAATAATCCACTATTTTGCCGCATTATTATGGATTAATTTATCTAATCATGTCCATAATTGATGCCCTGCTCGACGACGCGTTGACTACTACCGGGAATTACGGGGTTACCTGGTCCATCTCGAGCAGCTTTGACCACTCTTTCCCGCTGATGAGCTCCCGGGTTCTCTCGTAAGATGAGTTTATTCGGTAGTTCATATCTCCCAGCCATATAATTCTCCTGCAAAGCAAAAAAAAAAAAAAAAAAGCACAAATGGCCTCTTATAGTCGATTCCGGCTGGAGAACCATCCAAGAGGAAGAACAAGGAAGAAACTTGGAGGCAGAGGGCGGCGGCGAGGGATCGTCTTACTCGTGATCTCGGATGGTTCTGGGCATGTTGACGCCGGGCACCGCATTAAAGATCGTTCGGCGGTGGATTTCTTGCACATCGGCATTCCTTCGGAGCTCATCACCTTCCCTCTCTCCTGAATTCAGGTGACAACAGACGAAGCAGAAAAGCGTTTGATATACAGACATGCTTACAGATACCGACCCCTGAAGAACATTGCAGAATGGGGAAACCATAAACCTCACGCAACCACCAAAAAAAAAAAAAAGAAACAGCCTTGATCATGGCATCGTCTAATGCAGAAGAAAGGCGGCGGCATCTGGAATTAGGAGCTGACGATGAGAAATGGCGGCGATCAATAAGAGCAAGAACAATAAGCCCATGTTTGTGTGATTTCCGGATTACATCATAAATAAATAACAGATAACATCATAAATGAGTAAGTGGCATTTCATGGCTGATCCATTGAGCAGCAGATCGCAGACCACCTGGAAGAGAATACTTATTGTTATTATTATTGTTATTTGTTCATAAGTCGGACGTGGTACGTTGACGGCGCAGAAAATGCTTATGGAGGCTCGATACTAGGTTCTGAATAATGGGTTCACTTGATCATGGGAGCGAACTACAGTTTTATCTTCCTCTTGTAGCTTAGATCCCTAGGAGGAATCAGCCATACTAACTCTATGTTTCCGGGGTAAATATGGGCCGCCATGATTTATCAAGGAATCAGCCATACTAACTCTATGTTTCCTCCTTTGTCTATTACATTAAGACAGTAAGGTCGCGTATACAATGACTCAATACATTTTAATCAGATAAGATTAATAAGAAATGGGAAAAATTCAAGTTCAGTAATGAGAAAGGATTAAAAGAAGACGGATATCTATATATATATATATATATATATATATATATATATATATCTAACGATAGTAAAAAAGGAATGTAACATGAAAATATAAGTATGAGGATTGTGAGCCAGTCTGACCTTATTGCCAATGTAGCCCATGACGCCCACACCAACTGTGGATACCTTCAAATTTTGAATATGCTTCCGGAGGCTACGGCGGACCCATATGGATAGATACACGCCCACCATTTGCTTGCTGACTATCCTCACAAAAGATGATCTTTTCCTTCTGCTAGAATAAGCGTTCAGGTCACGGCCAAAGTTAGAGCCTAGATCAACTTTCTCTAATCTGAATGAATTAACAGGTGTGAAAGAACGGATTGATTTGAATGAGCTCGAATTTTCCAAAGAACGTTGGGGCACCAAGTTGAGGGGTTGCTCTGGCCAGCTCAAACCAATTTTTTCCGACTTGCTAAGTGCTCTGGAGAGATAGCTCTTCTGATTCACTTTAATGGTCTCCATATTCACATCAGCGTCTGTCATAGTGAAGCCATACAGCCTCTCGAGTTTCTTATGGGAAAATATCCTTTGAAATTTCGGCTCATAGTAAGTTGTGCCTTCATTTTCATCTCCAATTGTAGAGGCTTCGTCTATGTTACACAAGGACTGGTCCTCCGACGGATGAACTTCCTCATCATTGCTGTCACTATCAGTTCCATGCAGGATTTCATCCTCAAACTCAGTTTGATCGTCTGATGGCTGGAACCTTGATGGAGAGGGAGGATCGCTGTAGCATTTGACCTTTGACTTGGCTGGTTGAGCCGTATTCAGTGTCTCACGAATAATTGATTCCCATCTTGGGACAGATCGGTTGTCCTCGGCACCAAAAATATTCCCTGCATTTAATGGAACAATCTCCTGCAGACTGGAACAGAAGTGAAACAAGTATCAATAAATAAAAATAAAAACAAGATATAAGACACATTGTTACGGGGAGAAAAAGGAAAGAGAACCCAAAATCAGACAATCATGTGGATATCACGCGCGGTATATTTCACTAAAATATGATTCCTAAGAAGGGGAAAAATTGCTCCACTGTATAATTTTAGCGGGGGAAAAAAAAAAGAGGACGTATAACGAAACAATCTACAGAATAACACCAAGAAACGTAATGGTTTAGTCCAACCACACACACGGTCCATTACCTAAGAAAACTTATAGGAATTCATTTGGTTACCCTAAACCTTTCAGAAGTTAGATTCTTAAAGTTGCTGGCCATTACTTTGCACTAAATCAGGCCATTACTCTGCACAAGATATCTACACAAAATATTATAATATTGGAATTCTTTATTCATCAAAATCAGTTTATCACCCTTAAAAACATCAAATAGATACACGTGAGAGCGTCAAAATATAAAAGTATAGGTTAAGAGGACTAACTAGGAGTTTGCTCAAGTATATCTCAAATTATAGTTATTACCCAAGCACATATATATCAGCTGGTTCCGCCGTATTTAACCACTCTTTGATGTCAAGGTCCTCAGATGGAAGTTTCCCTCCGACATTCCATGTACCAACACAAACCCTGTAAATCATGATGCACAGCAGATGTCAGGGAGAAGAAAATTTCACGTTCAAGAAAGTCATTAGTAGGATATAAAAGCTGACGATGAACATCAAAAGATGAGAGAAAAAAAAAAAAGCATTGAAGATTAAAATGAATTCAAACTCAAGTATTAACAGACAAATGGACTAGCCTCAGTTCTTTGGTATTTATATACTGAGCACGAAGAGTCTCTGATTTTCGCCTCCGAAATGTAGGAGCATTTTCTGCATATTAGAGACACACGATTAGCATATATCGTCCAAGAGAAGGAAAAATGGAACAACCAAGGACATAAAAATATTCGAGTTAAGCTGCATTCTGATATCCTGGACATGTTATAGCAAACAAATCAGTTTAGGAAAGTATTATAGGGGTGCCATCAATTTTGTTGCAGGACTTGGAGCACACCTGATTCATGGCTCTCAATCACTGTCGGGCACATCGTTATCTTTTTTTATGAATCATTAATCAAGCAACTCTGCCAGTCCACAATCTTATACGTTGTTTAGATGCCATCGGGAGGTTTCTGAATTACAGCTTCCGAAAAGTTACCAAAGATGGAATCCAAGCTCTGGTCTATTCATGGTAATACTAATCTGGTTATAGCCAAAACTTCAAAAAATTTCGTAGTTAGACGCCTAAGCCATCTGTGATTCACTCCTTGAAGCCTAGGCCAAAGTCCCCCTCAAGATGGCATTGCAAAGAAGCACTTCATCTGCCTTGCCTACGGATAGAATCCAGTAGACGATTAAAAGTAGAAAAATGCGTATTATCATGTGTGTTCTGCTCAGAAAAATTTTAAAAGGAAACTCATTGTTCAACTACTCTACTTGGAGACAATTTTTACCGAGCTCAGATCCCAACTTTCGACATCTCGGTTTAAGGTTTAAGGAACAAGTGAGCGCCACACCATAACTCTCATCCCTCTGAATGACGCTGAGGACGTTGCTAAAACACAAGAAACCGGTTGAACCCATTCGAAGGCAATTCAACGATCGAAAGAGATGGTACCATTTATCCCCGACGGTTGCCTGACGAACCCGGTCTCTTCGTTATGCAATTCACGCTCCCACCCGCACATCTCTGAGAACAGCAACAGAAGGAAACACAAGGCTTATATCGTCTAGCTCCGGAGCCAGAAGACAGAAAACACAGAAGAGTTCAGAACCCATGATTCCTTCACTGTTTTCCGATAAAGCTATCTCAACTTCTATCCCGAGTACCTTCGTAGTCGAGCTGGCTGTCAGCGTCGCTTTCATCGGCGCTAAAGTCGGAGTCTCGGTTAGTCCTGTTCAGCCACTTCCGCAGGACAATCTTGGGCCAGGAGGCCTACAGCCGGCAGGTACAACCAGAGCAACAGATAATAAGAAAACAGAAAGACGGACGGACGGACGGCCAGTGAAAGCTTTGCTTCGAATCCAGATCGAAAACCCAGACGACTTCATTACCTCTCCTCCACTGTTCTTCGATCTTGGCTTCATCTCGCTTATACAACGGCGCTGCGGTCGGCCTGAAGAAAAAACTCCCCACCAAAAGCAAACACGTTAATGGAACGTTTGCTACTTGGAGCTTAAACGACTTACTTTGTGAGTCGGGGAGAGAGAGAGAGAGAGAGAGAGAGGTGGCGCCACCCTTCTCGGAACTCCGACTCGCCAATAGACTCTCACCACAAACGTGACAAATTATTGGACCGGGGATGTCTTTTCAACAGTTAAACCTGGCCGACGAAGGCGGGGCCCGCACAGTGGCGCGAACGGCCACCTCGAGGAGCCAAGAGAACAGGAAACTGTCGGCCGGCTCGAGTAGCCATCTGCTCTGGATCCCCATCAGAGGACCCAAGGGCTCGGATTTTTCAAAAGGGTGGGACAGCAATTGATGGGACGGGGAGAGGGAAGCCCCGTCAGAGAACGTTGACGGGCAACTGTAGACCTGACGCCTACGGCTTGGTTTCACTTAAAAAGACAATTCTGAGAAAACGGTGGGCAATGGAGACGCGCCCTCTGGGTACATCCTAGACGACGACGGCCAACCAGGGACCCTAACCCTCATGTATTAGCTGAAGCAGCCACATCGGTTTTTATGCCCCTAAAATCGGTAGAAGTCAAAACGCGTTTCCGATTCCCCCAATGAGTCGGCGAAGGGTTGCTATACTCTTGATTGTGGAAGGTGCTGAGCTGATAGAATCAGTACTGTTCCAAGATGCCTAGGGGCGGGCGGACGAGGTAGAATAAATGAGACTGGTCTCTTTCTCCGGACCCGGAGAGAAGAAGAGGAAGATGCGTTTGGGGCCTACCCCAAGGACGGCAAGGTCTTCGCTGCAGGCCTCATCGATCAATGGCGTACTCCCCGCCGGCGAGGAAGATGACTGGACATCTAACGACAACTTTCCTCACTCCAACGCCATGCCCGAATCCCTAGGGAGGTCCGCCACCGATGTAAGTTTCGATAAAACCGAAGACAAAAAAAAAGGAAGAAGCAAAAGTAGATGGGGAACGGCTCAGGATTGATGAGAGGTGAATGGCTCTCGGAAGAGATCTCACTGACTTCTCTAAGTCGCGGCCGGACAGTTCGGGGGGAGACACCACTTCAGAATGGCCTTCAAACCGATCGTAAGGGCAGAGTGACCGTGTTCTCATCTCCATCGCGATTGAAAAAAAGGAAAAAAATAAAGAAGCGAGGAAAGCCACGGCAGCAGGGTTTACATCTATCGACGCAGGATCTTGAGGCGTATTATATATCGAGGGATTTGACTTGTGCACATCACTCACGCGGAGCAAAAAATCCTACCACACGTCGCACCATTAGCTTTTAGTGCAAAGTCTACTTTAGACCCGTGCTCCGGCGATTATTTAAATGCGTACATCAGGCATGCCATGACTGAGCAAGAGGAGATCTCATGCGGACCAAGGATGAGGTACTGACGGCGAAGAAAATGGAGTTCACAGAGCCCACCGTTCTTCTGTCGCGCCGAGAGAGAGAATTATCTCTCTGTCTCCAGCTCTCTCCTCTCTCTCTCTCTCTCTCTCTCTCTCTCTCTCTCTCTCTCTATCTATCTCTATCTCTCCCTCTCTCTCGCTCTCTCCCTCCGATGAAGAGAAGGAGAGTATCGAGAACGAGGATTTGAACTCTTAAAAAAGAAACCGAGCCTCGCTTCTCTTCGGCGTCGAGCAAGATGGAATTTCTGGCTGTAGAGCTCAGAAATAGAGGCCAGACGATAGAGATTGAGGAATCGTACCTCCGGTATGGGGAGCGTATCCAGAGAGAGCAACCTGCGTCCAGTTGTTTTCAAATCCACAGCTAGCAGACGTCCCAATATCCAGCACGCATCCGACGGAGACGCAGCAGATCCCTGCGAAAGCAAGATCCGAACAAAGACCGGCATCACGGGGAACGAACACGAACTCAGACACGGAGTATGCGCAGCGCGAACCTCCTCCGTCCTCCCACCGGGGAGAGTTCGATCGGTCGCCGGATGTGTGAGGAAGCGACGCTCCTCACTGCCGGCCGCAGCAGCACCGCCCCCTCTTGCCTCCCCGTCCTCGCAAGCCTTTACGCGCAGTCGAGGGATCTTCGCTTCTCTCCCGCCATTTATAACTTCATAACCAATGGTGGCTTGCCACGTGTAAGAGAGGATCGGAAGTCCCGATCGGATCGGACGATAAGGGCAACCCGGCCTAGTCGGCGGGGGTCGATAATGGAAACCGACTGGTCTGTTAAGGTGGCGTCACAGCGAAACCGACCGGGCGGGGGATTACGTGAGCGAACCGTTCTCGCGGTCGCGAGTAGCGACCCACAGAGAAACTTAACCCTCGGGATACCACACCGCGGCCCCAGGGGAGATGAATAGCCAGGAGGTGAGATCGGGGTCACAGCTGACAACTAATTCAATGATCGTTTGACTTTGGCCTCCTGCCACCAGCCGAGGAAGCCATCTCTCAGCTGGCATCACGGTCAAAACCCTTTCCTCGGGGAGGAAACCATTAGAGGCAAGAGGGGGGATCCCACCAGGATCGTAGAGCCCCCAGTTCTTGGGGCGACACTTGTCCAGGGAGGAGAGTAGTCGGCCGCCGTCCATGCTAGGTGGGTGAGTACCTGCCACACGATGGTCAGCCGCCGTCACCTTCTGATGGAATCAAGCCCAGCGTAGGTCATGGCAAACGTGGATCGCCATCCAGAAATCTGGACGAGAATGGAAGGTGCTGGATCGTCGGCTTTCCTCACATGGAAGAGTGGGTTCATACGAGAGGACCCCCTCTCTTTCTTCCGGAAAAAGAGCAGGGGCTGGCAGAGGAGCTGGATCTTCGGACTCTCTCTCTCTTCCTCTCTCTCTCTCTCCCCACACGGAAACAGCGACGTACGTTACGATACCCATCAAACATGAAGACCCACTGTCGGTCGTCGACGGAGACCCGCTGTCACCCGTCGGTGGACGATGGATAAGGATACTCTCTCTCTCTCCCTCTCTCTCTCTCTCTCCCATGGGGATCAGGCCATGGTTACGAACGAATTGAACTCGTACCGTATCCGCATCTACAAGACCGCATTCTTTCTACCAACAAACGATAGGGACACTCCATGGTTACAGAAATTAGGTATTTTGTGTCTCCGCCCCTTGATGGTTTTAGTTGTAAGGTTGTTCTCTTCCATTTCTGCATTTTATTTTTCTACATAGATAGTGGAACTTATCCTCTCCATTGTGATGGTCGTGAGAAGGTGTAATAACAATTTTGTTCTCATATTAAATATCTGTCTCATTCTTCTTCATTATTCATTCTTCTTGAATATCTATTTTTTATGGATATTATATATATATATTGTGTTTGTACTACCACTGCTATCAAGCCATTAAATTCATGTTATTTTCTAACAAGATAGTATCAGAATATTATTGGGTGACTAATCTTGATATTTTATGAAGCACAAGATGCCCACAAAACTTGATATAGAAGCTTGATCAAACCATCAACTTTGCGGTATGTTAGTTCAGATGAAAACTCTTTTAACTTAAAAATCAAAAATGAAAATAAAATTTGCAACTATTGTCTCAAGAAGAGACATACAAATTTATTATTTCAAAAGTCCAAGAAATCATCAAAATGAAAAAAAGAAAGAGTTTAACTGAATTCAAAGTTTATTAGTAGCTAATGTTGTTAAAGAAGAGAGTGATGATTCAATTATCTGTCCAAAACATCAGATCTAAGATTATTGAATTTTAGATTTGGATTTTTATTATTATATAAATTTTAACAGATAATTTCTCTCTACATAAGATCAAATTAATGATAGAGTTGTATTGATGAGAAATCATGCCTTATATAAGATAGTTGAGATTTACTCAATATGAATTAAAATATTTGAGGTTTATTCAACTTCTTGGAGTCCACGGTGGAATCCCTGATATCGGGTTGAATGTCAGTTCCTCCTCCGTAACTCATCTCACCTTCGCCATCTCCTCCATCCTCTATGAGATTTGGCTGGCTATGAAGTTGCCGATGGTTTCTCACGCTGTCAAGGTGTTCCTCTCTTCCCCCACCGGCATTCCTCCTCAGTAGTTTCCATCAGCTTTGTGGCGCAACATGCCGGGAGAACGGGACCTCTTCAGAGTCGTTCATAGTGTTACATGCAAACAAAGTCAACACCGAAGACCAGGTTGCAAGTGATGTCGAAGGTGAACTGGAGGAATACGTCCTGCAGGTCCACCACGGCGGCCTACTCGGCAGCACGAGAGAAGATGGAGACAATCCCCTTTGTAGGAAAATAAGGAAATAAACATGAAAGAAAATATACTAATTTTGGGAGAGAAATGGACAGGAGAGAGAGGGAGAGAAGAAATAGTTCGCACTCTCACGAACCGTAGAAAAGGACGAAATGATTTCAATTAATAAAATAAGGAGAGAGAGAGTATTTATACTAATATTTAATGGACCAACCATTATGGCCCACTAAAGACACGACCAACATGACCCACTAAATAACAAAAATAAATAGCTTACTAAAGACAAAATAAGACTTCTTTTATATTAAATACTAACACTCCCCCTTAATGCAAAAATGTTTAAGACCAAGAGCTTCTCTAAATTTCACAAACTTAGAATGTCCCAACGCCTTTGTAAAACCATTTGCCACTTGATCTAATGTTGAACAGAACTTCAATTTTATAAAATCTTTAGCAACTAAATCTCGAATAAAATGGTGTCTTATCTCAATATGCTTCATTCTTCCATAAAATATTAGATTCTTTGTCATAGAAATAGTTGACACATTGTCACAATAGATCACTATAAACATTAATTGTGAAACATTGATATCTTGTAGAATACTTCTCATCCATATTATTTGTTGTGCAGCTAATGATGCAGCAATATATTCGGCTTCAGAAGATGATAGTGATGTAGATTTTTGCTTCTTAAAAATCCATGAAATTGCACCTAAATCAAAGCTAAAAATAAAACCACTTGTACTTTTTCTATCATCAATAGAACCTACCCAATCATTATCTGAATAACTAGAAAAACTAAATTTAGTAACATGTTGATATAAAATTCTATAATTAATAGTGTCACACACATATCGAAGTATTCTTTTTACTTCTCCAAGATGATGAATAGATAGTGAATGCATAAACCTTGAAATCATACCAACTGAAAATAATATATTTGGTCGAGTATGAGTCAAATACATCAAACCACCAATAATACTTTTATAAAAATATTCATTTACTTTTGTAATTTCATCATCAAGATATAATTTGTCATTTATATTCATAAGAGTAGAGCAAGTCTTACAATGAAACATATTAAACTTTTTTAGCAAATCACATGTATATTTCTCTTGTGAAATAAATATACCATGATCATTTTGAACAATTTAAAGTCCAAGAAAATAATGAAGCAATCCTAAATCTGTCATATCAAATTCAACCATCATACCATTTTTGAAATTTGAAATTAGTGACAAAGAAGATCTAATATATATGATATCATCAACATAAACACATACTATCAAAATATCTTCATCTTAGGACTTGATATAAAGTGTTGACTCATTCTCACTTCTAAAAAAGTAATACTTGTGAAAATATGAATTAAGTCTACTATACCATGCTCTTGGTGCTTGTTTAAGGCCATAAAGTGTCTTCTTCAATTTATATATTTTATTTTCTCTTCTTTCAAGAATAAAACCTGGTGGTTGCTCAATATATACATCTTCATTCAAATAACCATTCAAAAATACTGATTTAACATCAAATTGAAAAACTTTCCATTTCATTTGAGTTGTCATAGCTAAGACAATATTGATTGTTTCAAATCTTGTAACTGGAGAAAATGTTTTAAAATAATCAATACCTTGTTGCTGTACATATCCCTTCACTATTAGCCTTGCCTTGAATTTTTGAATATTGCCATCTAATTTGTACTTCACTTTGTAAACCTATTTGACTTCAATTGCTTGTCTTTTGTGATAAATATATCAACTCCCATATGTCGTTCTTCTTAATTGTTATAATTTTTTCTTGCATTATGTTCTCCCATTCACCTTTGCCTTATGCCTCCTCGTAACTTGTTGGTTCTACAATCATAAGAGTAAAAACATATGATTCATAAATATCACATAAAGACTTCATCTTTCTTGGAGGGTTGAATGATTCTGGACTTGAATTATTTTGGCCATTAACACCACTTATATTTCTTGGAGAATATTTTGAAGGTGTGACACATGAAATAGAAGCTTCACCTATTGAAACTTCATCATTTTGCATAATTTTCTGCCCATTTTCACCAAAAAGAACTTTGACAAATTAGGTCTGCATTCTAATTCCAACAAGTATATTTATCAAATATAACATCACAACGAATTAATAATCTTTTTGTTTCAATATTATATAATCAATAACCCTTACTTTCATCACCATATCTAAGAAAAATATATTTTTCATTATCTATGTCCATCTTACCACGATTATCAACATCAATTAAAACATAATATATATAACCAAATACTTTTAAATGACCAACATTAGGCTTTCGATGATACTAAGCTTCATAAGGAGTCATATTCATCACTGCTTTTGTAGGAGAAATATTCAAAATATAAATAGAAGTTACAACAGCTTCAATTCAAAAATCATTAAGAAGATGTTTCTCACTAAGCATACTTCTAGTCATTTTCACAATAATTCTATTCTTTCTTTCAGTAATACCATTTTACTCCAGAGTCTTTCTAATAGTGAGCTGTCTTTTGATTCCATGCTTCTTACAAAATAACTCAAACTCATGAGAAATAAATTCTCCTCCTCGATCTATTCCAAGAATTTTAATAACATGTCTACTTGATTTTTCAACAAAAGCATTGAAATAAATAAACTTCTCAAATGCTTCAGATTTATGAGAAATAAAATAAACCCAACTCATACGTGTGAAGTCATTAATAATTAATAAAAAATATTGACTACCATTCAAAGATAATGTCCTCATTGGACCACATAAATCAGCATGTAATAATTCAAGAGGAAATCTTGCTCTCTATGATTTGTCAATAGGAAATAATAATCGATATTATTTGTCATAAACACATCTTTCACATACTTTGTCATTTGCTGAAATATAAGGTAAACTAACAACCATATGCTTGTGATGTAATAATTTTAATGTATTAAAGTTTAAATGACCATAATGTATATGCTAAAATGAAGATAAGTCATTTTCTTTTGTAATCATACCAAAATCAATAAACCTTGAAATATCAAGAGGAATCATCCTCTTTCCAACCTTGAGAATCACCATTGAAATCATACCATTCTTCTTATGCTTGATAATATATTTGTCATCTTCAAAATGAATAATAAAGTTACATTCCAATAATTGACCCATACTAAGTAAGTTATGTGCCAATTTTGGAATAAAATAAATATCGTGAATTAATGTATTTGCTCCTGATTTAGTATGAACAACAATAATATCAATGCCTTCAATTTTCACACTATTTTCATCACCAATAGTAACATCATAAACCATAGATATGTCTATATTTTGAAATAAATATTTTTCACTTATCATATAATTGTTGTTACTACTATCAATAAACCATATATTTGATGTATTTGAGCTTGAAGAAATATTAGTGATGAATAACTTATTTCGTTCATTTTCTTCAATAATATTTGTTTACTCCTTTTTCTTGTCCCAACAATTTGCTTCAATATGACCATACTTCTTACAAAAATTACACATTGGTTTAGAATTCCCTTCTCTAATATTTTCTTGCTATTTTACCTTTTCATAATAATATACTTCAATATGACCATATTTCTTACAAAAATGACATTGCATAACTTTGTAATTTGGTTTCTGATTTTGTTAATTTCTTTCATCATTTCTTTGTTGTCCATGATATGGTCTACCCTATCCTCTTCCATGACTTCTGTTTTGATAGTGTCCTCTACTACGTTCTTATTGTGTAGATGTATCTTCACTACTTTTCTCATTCTTTGAAATTTCGACCTTTGCTTGAAATACTTGCTCAATAGATTTTTCCTTTTGTCTACTAATTCCTTATGTGCTAACAATGCTCCAGCCAACTCATTTTGGGTATAAATAGATAAATCCTTAGATTGTTCAATAACAACAATAATATGATCATATTTAAAGGGCAAACTTCTTAAAAGTTTTTGAACAATTCTTTTCTCTAAAATACCTTCACCAAATATTCTCATTTGATTTATAATAACAACAACTCTAGAAAAAAAATCATGTATTGATTCATTTGATTTCATAAAAATATTTTCAAATTCTCGACGAAGAATTTGAAGCTTCATATTCATAACAATGCTATCACCATGAAATTCATCTTTCAAAATTTTCCATGCTTCAAATGAACTTAATGAATTAGCAATTTGTGGAAAAATAGCTTCTGAAACTGATTGTTGTAAAACTAATAATGCATTGGCATCCTTTTTTCGAAATTCCATATTTTCTTATCTTGAAGTCTCTCCTTCTTTATTTCCACTCTCAACTAATTCCCATAAGTCTTAAGAAATAAAAAATATTTTCATTTTGATACTCCAAAAATCATATTTTTCTCCATTAAAAAATGAAACAAGAGGCTGTGACAAGTTTAGGGGATTACCATTCGCCATTTTACTATTATGACGATTCCTCTCCACGTAAATGATGATTCTAATATTCAAAATACTTGTTATGGCAAGCAATCTTTAAAAACCCTAAATATCTTTCACAAACCTCGGATTTTTCCTCCTCCGTTGTTGGTCTCTCCACAGAAGAAAACAATGCCCAATATACAACTTGGCACTCTAATACCACTTGTAGGAAAATAAGGAAATAAACCTACAAGAAAATACACTGATTTTAGGAGAGAAATGGACGGGAGAGAAGAAACGATTTGCGCTCTCACGAACCCTAGAAAAAGACGAAATGATTTCAATTAATAAAATAAGGAGAGAGAGAGTATTTATACTAATATTTAATGGACTGACTATTATGACCCACTAAAGACACGACCAACATGACCTACTAAACAACAAAAACAAATAGCTTACTAAAGACAAAATAAGACTTCTTTTGCATTAAATACTAACACCCTTCTCCACCTTCCCTCTTCTCGCCTTGTCCGAGAAGTGTCGGAACCTAGATTCGTTCACTAGACAATGGGTTGCCTCCCATTGGCCCTTCATGTGTTTTGGGATCGAATTCGATACTCCATGAAAAGTTGAGGGCAATGCTGATGGGTCCAAATGGCATGACCGGAAAGTTAAAATAGCATTGACTTCAACCCAATTCGAATGTCAACATATGGCCATTCGATTCTTTAACCTAGATCTGGTTGTGCTCTAATCTTAGATCCACCTTTGACAAGAAGGCAACAATACGAAGTTCATCTATCAAAATACATGGGGATTCATATCTGTCAACTATACTCGTCATTGAAGTACCATTCTTTTTTCACTTGAAAGTGGGGGAGGAGAGTGGACTAACATTGTATCATATAGAGGCCATATAAAAGTCCTTGAGTAGTTAGTTATTTTATTACGACCTTCTGAAAATGTGGCCTTGACGTCAAGTTGTGTTTCCTTCATTTCGTCCCCAAAGGGGAAGCCCTTGGAGTTCCTTAAATCCATTCCTTTTTTCTCTAACCCTGCCCTTTAGGGTGTGGGGGGTCAACGCCAACATTATCAACGATCGGGATTGACTCTTGTGATAAAGAAAAAGAGAGCAAAATATAAACAGATTTTCTCTACTCTATGGAGAAGCCCATATCTTGTCTCTTATGCTAATCTTCCGGTGAAAGCTCAAGCCTTCAAGGATTAATAGAGGTGAAGAAGCTAAGCCTAGTCAAGGATTGTGCTCGTAAGATCACTGAAAATACAAATTTTACGACGAAGACCTTTTCTTTTTGAATGTTTCTTTCTCTGACTTTTTCTTTGATTTATCGTGTTTGTCCACGTTCTCCTTGTTAAGAGGACAATGAGTGGTGCAATGTGGCTAAATAGATCACTGGCTATTAGCAGTTACTCACTCTCTTTTTCTCTTTAAATTGTATGTCTTTCCTTCAATGAAATATGATATGCAAGATTTCCTTTTCATCCACTCTTTCCCTCTCACTCGTTTTAGGAGTCTAAGTTTAGATTCCAACAAGTGGTATCAGAGCTCTATGTTGCAAAGAGACAATGGAATACTGCGCCGAGGAGATGCTGTGGAAGGAGAAAACTCACTTGTTGCGAGTGGAGTCATGAAGGGGCCTGGAGATGCTGGTTACCCAGGTATGTTTCCAGTCTTGAATAAGACTAACTACTAGCTATGGGTGATGGGATGCAACTACATTTGGAGGCTCACAGCCTGTGGGGTGCCATTGAGTTTGATATGGTGTCAAGGAAGGACCATCAAATATTATTGGTAATGTTAGGGGTTGTGTGTGAGGAATTCTAGAAAGAGCTCGACACCACCAAGATGGTGAAGGAGACGTGGGAATTCTTCAAATCTACATATGTGGGTGTAGCTCGACTCACCAAGTCGAGGCTTCAATCTCTTTGGAGGGAATTTGAGATGCTGCAAATGGGGGAAAATGAAGTAGTGACAGATTTTTCAGGAAAATTGTCACGACTAGTCACTCAAATCAAAAATTTGGGTGAGAAGATGAAAGAGCATGCTATGGTGGCGAAATTTCTTTGAGTAACCCCTACAAAATTTGATCCACTCACCACTTCCTTCGAGCAATTTGATGATATTGATACGATGCCACTTGAAGAAGTTGTTGGATCTCTCAAAGTCTTTGAAGAGAAGCTCAGATTGCGGCAAGAAAGAAAAGAAGAGCAAGTCCTATTTGCACATAGGACTGAAAAATCCAAGAATGAAAGTTCTCGTGGAAAAGGTCGTGGACATTGCCAAGGGCATGGTTGTGGGCATGACAGAGGAAGAAGTAATGGAAGAGGCTCGAAGGAGGGCTGTAAACCGTGAGACAAATCCACAATTAAGTGTTATAACTATGACAAAATGGGTCATTATGCTTCAAAATGTTATGGAGAAAAGACGGAAGAAAAAGCTCACTTGGTGTAGACCGAAGAGAAGACTGAGTCAATACTGTTGATGACGACAATTGAAGGAATTTTACTTCAAGATACCACTGATGCACAACTACTAAAGGGGATGTGGTACTTAGACACCGATGCCACAAATCATTGATTGGGGATCGAAATCTCTTCAGTCAACTTGTTGACTCATTAAGGAGAGTGATAAAATTTGGCAACATCTCTAGCATAGACATCTCTAGGAGAGGGAGCATTGTTGTTAGTTGTCAAGATGGAAGTCAATTGACACTTCACAATGTTCTCCACGCTCCTCAACTAAAGATTCATATTTTAAGTCTCGGTAGATTAGATGATCAAGGCTTCAAAATTGTGATGGAAGTGGGGTATCTCACAATTCAAGATTAACACAAAAGACTTCTAGCCCGAGTCAAGAAGACAGAAGGAAGTCTCTATCTACTCAAGTTGACAATAGTGGATCATTGTCTTGTTTCAAAGAAGGATCAAACAGAGTGGATATGGCATCGGCGATTTGGGCACATCAACTTTACATCATTGAAGAAAGCTCCAATGCTAGTTCAAAGTATGCCTATTCTGAGATTGTCAACAATTTTATATCAAGATTGTGTGACAGCCAAGTATCTGAGACATATGTTTTCGAATGTAACCCAATCACACCCATCACTTATGGAGGAAATCGGTTTTTCTTCTTAGTCATAGATGATTTCTCTCGTCTAATTTGGGTGGCTATGCTGAAGCAAAAAAATGAAGCATTCGAGGCATTTTTCAAGTTTTAAAACTTGGCTGAAGTAGAGAGGAAAGTCAAGATATGAGTGTTTCGAATTGATAGAGGAGGAGAATTTAATTCTTTAGACTTTAACTCTTTCTGTTCATAGAATGGAATCAAACGTCACCTCACAACACCTTACTCACCTCAACAAAACTAGATTGTTGAGTGCAAGAATCGAACAATCATGGAGATGGTTCAAAGTATGTTAAAAGGCAAGGATTTGTCACTTGAGCTACTGGGAGAAGCTGTTAGCACAAGCGTCTACATCCTAAATAGATCACCAACTAAGAGACTCGATAAGGTTACTCCATATAAAGTTTGGACTGGTTCAAAGTCAAATGTGGCCCATTTTAAAGTTTTTGGCTCATTAGCTCATGTGAAGGTACTTGGACAACATCTAATGAGGATGTAGGATAGAAGTAACCCTATGATTTTCATAGGATATGAAGTAGGGACTAAAGCTTAACGGTGTTATGATCCTCAAGAGAAAAAGATTCACATCAGTCAAGATGTATTTTTTGAAGAAGATAAGCAATGAGAGTGGCAGCCTACAGACCAATTAAGAAAAGATACACTCAATTTAACCATGAATTTTGATATTGCAGAAGAAAATCCCGTTGACCAGGTCAACCTTGCTTTATCAAATGAAGAGTTACTTGAGTAAGAACAAGAAGATTCGTCACCTACTGAAGTGGAATCACGAAGACTTAGAGATTTAGCCCAAATGTATGAAGAAACTGAAGAATGCAATCTGATGATGGAAGAACCAATATCCTATTAAGAGGCTATATCACATGAATGTTAGAGAAAAATAATGGAGGAAGAAATCAAAGCAATAGAAAGGAATCACACATGGACTCTTACACCAGCCACGAATGATTGCAAGCCCATCAATCCACAAGGAGAGATAATACGACACAAGGTCAAGCTGGTGGCAAAGGGGTATGTTCAAAAAATCGACATTGACTACGAAGAGGTCTTTGCACCAATAGCACGGATGGAGACAATTAGAGTAATAATTGCTCTTGTAGCTCAACATGGATGGAAGCTTCATCACCTTGACGTCAAGTCGGCTTTTTTGAATGGAGAAATAGACAAAGAAGTTTATGTTAAACAACCAGAAGGTTTTATTTAAAGAGGTAAAAAAAATTTTGTTTTGAAATTAAAGCCCTCTATGGATTGAAGTAGGCACCTTGAGCTTGGTACATGAAGTTAGATAAATGTCTCTAAACACTTAGCTTCATTAAAAACTCTCAAGAATACGCAATCTACACAAAGTTTTCAGATGAAATTCATCTAATCGTTGGAGTGTATGTTGATGATCTCATTCTCTCTGGACCAAATGAAGCCTCCATTGAAGAATTCTAGTAGAAAATGATAAAGAATTTTGAGATGAGTAATCTCGGACTACTCACTTCATATTTGGGAATTGAAGTAGAACAAACTGAAAATTTCACAAAAACAAAATATAGTTGCTCTCTCCTCATGTGAAACCGAATATGTGGCAGCTACGGCAGTAGCATGTTAGGGGATATGGCTGGCAAGACTGATTAGTGAGATCATGAACAAGAAGTCAAAACCAGTTAGACTGTTTATTGACAACAAATCCACAATTACATTGTCTAAGAACTCAATCTACCATAACAGATCGAAGCACATAAATATGAGGTACCATTTCATTTGATCTTGCCTTGAAGAAAAGTTGATTCAAGTTGAGCATATCAGCACTTCAAATCAGCTGGCTGATATTCTCACGAAGGCATTGGGGAAGGTCAGATTTGGTGAAATATGACAAAAATTAAGTATGATTGAAGATGGCAGGAACACTAGGCTAGAGGGGAGATTGAAGGAGCTAAGCTTAATCATGGATCGTGCCCATAAGATCGCCGGAAATACAAATTTTAAAGCAAAGACCTTTTCTTTTTGAATGTTTCTTTCTCTGACTTTTTCTTTGGTTCAATTGTGTCTATCTACGTTCTCCTTGTTAAGAGGACAATGAGTGGTGCAACATGGCTAAGTGGATCACTGGCTATTAACAGTTACTCGCTCTCTTTTCCCTTTAAATTGTATGTCTTCCGTTTGATGAAATATGATTTGTGAGATTTCCTTTTCATCCACTCTTTCCCTCTCATTCGTTTCAAGAATCTAAGTTTAAATTCCAACAAGAGGGGCATCCGGGAACGCACAGTCATCATTGTCAACTTCATACAGCTCCCAATCCTTTATCCGGCACTTGTCCAGGGCAGAAGCGAGGCGACCGCCATCCCTGTCAGTTGGGTACCTGCCGTCGGGGCTCACAAGAATAGCTCCAGCGTACGACCGGCCTGCCGCCGCCGCCGCACCCCTGTAGTAAAACAAGCCCCACCTGAGGTCATCGCAGACGTCGACCACTGTCCAGAACTCCTCCACGATGACCCCGTTGTCCAGGACTGAGAAATGGAAGGTGCCCGGATCCTCGGCTCTCCGCACCGTTGACCTCCTCCTCCTCCACACCATCTCCCTTTCCAGGGTTTTCACCCGGAAGACTGGTTCGTACCAGAAAGATCCCTTTGCCTTTCCCCTGTAGAAGAGCTGATACTGACAGGGAAACTGATCGTACGCGGGGTTCTGGCCGGCGACCACCCGCCAGCTCCACTGGAGCTCCCCAAGCCAGCCCACAAACAGGTCCTCTGCAGTTTCATGGGTAAGAGGTTCCCCCCTGAACCTCTCCATCGGAGGCACAAAAGGCCTCTCCGGGATATCGCCATCTAATCCGAGGCAATTGTGCTTCTGAAGCACACACAGAGAGAAAGCTTCCAAATTCGGACTCTCATAGGAGGCAATGCAACGGTAACTGCAGACCTGGTCCGCGGGAGTGCAAGTATCGAGGCACTGAAGGGCCTTCCTGCACTTGGGATCCAACAAGCAGTTGAGGACCTCCGATCCGCAGTTCTTGATCATGCAGTTCAGCGTGGAGAAGCCCTTGGATCTCAGATTCTTCAGTGAGGGCACTGGTCTTATGTAGGCGTTGATTATCACCAGGATGCAGAACCTTATGTCATCCGAATTATGGCGTCCCCACGCATCGGACAGAGTTTTAACAACTTCTGGGGATTCGTCTCTGGCCTCCCCTTTAAGAGTACCGATCAATGCCTGGGTCAGGCTTGCCTTTTGATCCGTGGAGACGACTGATCCACCGAGCCTGTTCTTCAGAGATGGAGACGCTGATTCGAAGGAGATGACGTTGGGTATGTGCCCGCTGTTCTCTCGAACCCAATCAACGGCTTCCTGGTTAGAAACAGCGATCATCAACAATATGTCTGCGCGGGCTAGTTCACCCCTCAGGTCATCGCGATCCGCATCGCTATACACACTCATTTCAGAGCCTTCGTCAACCCACTTCAACCGTTCAGCCTGTAACACGAATGGAAGGAGAGGGGGTAGGGGTTAAGAATTCTACCCGAGGAACAAACAGTTTTGGAAGAAGAGAATAAAGCCTGTAGCCATCTATACAAGTTGCTGGCTTTCTGCGCGAAGATAGTGTTAAGAAACCGATGGAGTAAACGAACAGTAATTATTTTTTCCCTTAGAAACCACCAAAAGGAAAGCTTTTATTGCGCAAAACAGTCTTTTGGTGGATCGTTCTGGAGAAGTTTGGATTATTAAACGTTTGGATGATTATATTGTACTTAGAAATAGTGAGCCACGTCAGGTTCCGGCTCTTCGCCCGTCCCCTCCCTCTGAAAGACGCGATCCAATTTCTGGCGCTTTTATAAGCACTTGGAGCGAAACTGATTCATGGGTTTTCTTGTTTGGAGCTCGATACCGACTGAGAAGCTCGGCAATGGACCGATAGCCAGCGGTGGCATGCTAAAGTCACCGGACCTCGTGCCTAGGGTCGGGAAGTTTCCCTACCCATCCCGATGAGAAGAAGGTACTGAATCTTCCGGGAGAATGGCAGTTGGTCATTAGAGGGATCTTCTTCTTTTCAGCATCTGTCCCCGCCTAAATTAATACGTAGCTTTCTGGAGGTTGGATAGTAAGGAAAACTTACGGATGATACGTCGTGTCGTCGACCCCGGTGCCCATATAATGAGGAATTATAGAAAATATAAGACACAATTATACACCAATATGTAGTTTCTGGATGATACGTCGTGATATGGATTCTGGTGGTCTTATAATTAAGAATTATAGCAAAATGAAGAGATAAAAACTTATAGAGCTGAACAGATGACTCGGAAGTTTCGTCAGGAATCGGTCCACTTACCGTGTGAAGCATAACCTGCTCCCACGATGCACCTTTGAGCGGGCTGACGGTTCCCTCTCCGACGACCGCAACTATCCTCACCGGGAGTGGCGAACTCCCCGCGTCCCCCTCTGGTTCGCAAGAGTCCGCTTCGGCGAACCCATTACGGACGGAGGTCGGCCTACGGATGGCAAGAAGCCGCCGCTTCCCCCAGGGGAGCGGCGGCCAAGAGGCGACAGCTACGGCGCCCACGGCGGTGCCATCAGGAGAAGAGCGCGACTCGACCAAGAGGGGCCTTGGGAGGATCGCCGGCAGCCGTAGACAGGCGGCTTCCCTGAAGAACATGGTGGCGACCGGGAGGCTCATCGGCGGCAATAGGCGCTCTTCGCTTCACTTGGGCTAGAAAGAACGAAAGAACGAGGGGACGAAAAATTGCTGTATTCTTGATTGTGGAAGGGCTGTGACGACGGAAAAAGAAGCGTTCTGAGATGCCCGGGAAGGGGGGGGAACGAGGGAGAACATTTAAGGCTCGTCTCTTTCGCCGGGTCAAGTTTTTAATGATTCGGCAGTTCAGACGAATCCAGAGAGGAGAAGAGGAAGAGGCGTCTGAAGGTCCAGGCCACAGACGGCAAGGTCATCCCTGCGCCACAGATGGCTGTTTCTTCGTTCCACCGCCATGCCCGAATCATAAGGGAAGCCTATCTAGAGCTCTTTTAGCCGATCATCTTCAAGGAAATAATGGGACAGAAACGTGGAGAGAATATATTGATGTGGGAAAGAATGGCCGAAGGAGAGAGAGAGAGGAGAAACAGGATTTGCACCATAAAACCTAGAAAAAAATATGAAACATCGTAAACTTAGATTCTTGAGGAGAGAGAGAGAGTATTTATAATGCTTAACTACCCCATGTGGGCCAGCCCACTAAAAAATAAAAAACACATAAGAAGGGCAAAGCAACGTCCTAATTTTTGGCTTAACTACGAACCGATCTACACTAAATCGTCTTACAATTGATGAGTTGTGAACGGCCCTCGGAAGAGGTTTCACCGACCTCTCTATGTCTCGGCCAGACATTGCGGCGGGAGATACCACTTCGGAATGGCCGTCAAACCGGATGGCTACGTTCAATAATATTTATTTATTTACGTCATAAATAGTAGGTAATTGATTTGGAAATAAATCTTCAAAATTAGCTAAAATTCATTAATAATATAAAAAATTTAATTTTTTCAATAATTATAATTTATTTTCATAAATTTATGTAATATTTTATCATTTTAACTCAGATTACATTTAAAAAACAAGATATTATCAATAACTAAAAATAGAGCAAAATATAAAAACATTTTCCCTTTACTACTAAGAAATCTAAGTCCCGTCTCTCACCTTAATGTTCCGGTGAAAGCTCGAGCCTTGAGGGATAGACAGAGGGGCATCCGCGGATTCACAGTCGCCATTGTCAACTTCATAGAGTTCCCAGTTCTTTATGCAGCACTTGTCCAGGGCGGAAGTGAGGCGGCTGCCGCCCATGCCAGGTGGGTATCTGCCGTCGGGGCTCACGAGCACAGCGCCGGCATATGACTGGCCGGCCGCCGCCGCCGCACCCCTGTAATGAAACAACCCCCAGCTGAGGTCATCGCAGACGTCGACCACTGTCCAGGACTCCTTCGAGATGACGCCGTTGTCCAGGACGGAGAAGTGGAAGGTGCCCGGATCATCAGCCCTGCGCACCCTGTACCTCCTCCTCCTCCACACCATCTCCCTTTCCAGGGTTTTCACCCGGAAGACTGGTTCGTACCAGAAAGATCCCTTTGCCTTTCCCCTGTAGAAGAGCTGATACTGACAGGGAAACTGATCGTACGCGGGGTTCTGGCCGGCGACCACCCGCCAGCTCCACTGGAGCTCCCCAAGCCAGCCCACAAACAGGTCCTCTGCAGTTTCATGGGTAAGAGGCTCCCCCCTGAACCTCTCCATCGGAGGCACAAAAGGCCTCTCCGGGATATCGCCATCTAATCCGAGGCAATTGTGCTTCTGAAGCACGCACAGAGAGAAAGCTTCCAAATTCGGACTCTCATAGGAGGCAATGCAACGGTAACTGCAGACCTGGTCCGTGGGAGAGCAACCAATTAGGCACTGAAGGGCCTTCCTGCACTTGGGATCCAGCAAGCAGTTGAGGACCTCCGATCCGCAGTTCTTGATCATGCAGTTCAGCGTGGAGAAGCCCTTGGATCTCAGATTCTTCAGTGAGGGCACTGGTCTTATGTAGGCGTTGATTATCACCAGGATGCAGAACCTTATGTCATCCGAATTATGGCGTCCCCACGCATTGGACAAAGTTTTAACAACTTCTGGGGATTCGTCTCTGGCCTCCCCTTTAAGAGTACCGATCAATGCCTGGGCCAGGCTTGCCTTTTGATCCGTGGAGACGACTGATCCACCGAGCCTGTTCTTCAGAGATGGAGACGCTGATTCGAAGGAGATGACGTTGGGTATGTGCCCGCTGTTCTCTCGAACCCAGTCAATGGCTTCCTGGTTAGAAACAGCGATCATCAACAATATGTCTGCGCGGGCTAGTTCACCCCTCAGGTCATCGCGATCCGCATCGCTATACACACGCATTTCACAGCCTTCGTCAACCCACTTCAACCGTTCAGCCTGTAACACGAATGGAAGGAGAAGGTGTGGGGGTTCAGAACTTTACCTGAGGAACAAATAGTTTTGCAAGGGGAAGAAAGTATGTAGGCATCCTCCATACATGTTGCTGGTTTTGTGCACCAAGATGATATTAAGAAACCGAGGGAGTAAAAGACCAGTTCTTATTTTTTCCGTTAGAAACGATCAAATGGAAAGCTTTTATTGCGGAAAACAGTCTTTTGGTGGATCGTTCTGGAAGTTAGGATTATTAAACGTTTGGGTGATTATATTGTACTTAGAAATAGTGAGCCACGTCAGGTTCCGACTCTTCGCCCGTCCCCTCCCTCTGAAAGACGTTATCCAATTTCTGGCACCTTCAGAAGCAGCTCGAGTGAAACTGATTGATGGGTGTTCTTGGTTGGAGCTCGACACAGCCTGAGAAGCTTGACAATGGATTGATAGCCAGCGGTAGCGTTCTGAAATCACCGGAACTCGAACCTATGATTTGGTATTTTCCCGACAGATAAAAGGGATCCGTCACGATGAGAAGAAGGTACTGAAATTTCCGCGATAATTTACGTTGGACATTTAAATGATTTTCTTCTTCATCATTTGTCCCTTCCTAGCTCAATTGTATCTTTCTGAGTGATGGATATTAAGGAAAATTTATGGATGATACGCCGTGATATCAACTCTGGCGATAGTATAATGGAGAATTACAGCAAAATTAAGAGGTAAAATCATAGAACTGAATAGAAGGGTCGGAAGATTCATCAGGAATGGGTCCACTTACCGTGTGAAGCATAACCTGCTCCCAGGAGGCACCTTTGAGCGGACTGAGTGTGCCGTCTCCGACGACCGCTACTATCCTCACTGGCCGTGGCGTGATCCCCGTGTTCCCCTCTGGTTCACATAAGGCCGCTTCGGCGGGCCCACTACGCATGGAGGCCGGCACACGGATGGCGGTAGACTGCGGCTTCCTCCAGGAGGGTAACCGCCAGGAGGCAACAGCTGCGGTGCCCACGGCGGTGCCACCAAGAGAAGAACGCGATGCGATCAACAAGGGTCTTGGGAGAATCGCCAGTAGCCGTAGACAGGTGTCTTCCATGAAGAATATGGTGGCAATCGGGATGCTCGCCGGAGGGAATAGCTCGACGCTTCACTTGGACGTGAAAATGAACGAGGGGCGAATGATTCGTCGGTTCGGACGGAGCCAAAGAGGAGAAGAGAAAGAGGCGTACACCACACACCACAGACGGTCTTCGATCAATGCAGTACCTGCGCTCGTGTACCCCCACCGGGAGGGAAGATGACCGGACATTTAATGAGAACTTTCCTCAGTCCGCCGCCATGCCCGAATGCTAATGGAGGTCATGTCGGATTTAAGTTTCGACACCACCGAAGACTAAAAAAACAGTAGAAGGAAACCCTTCTAACCAGTCATCTCCACCAACTCGTATCAAGATTAATGAGAGGTGAACGACTCTCGGAAGAGGTTTCACTGACCTCTCTATGTCACGGCGACAATGCGGCGGAAGACACTACTTCAGATTGGCCGTCAAACCGATCATAAAGACACGGCCACAAGGAGAGCCACGGCCCCAGGGGTTATATCTACCGGTGGACGATCATAGAGGTTATTATAAATGCAAGAATTTGACTTGGGCAAAATCCTACCACACATCGTGCCATCTGCTTTTAGTACAAAGTTTACTTTAGACCCGGCGATTCTTTACGTATATGGGCTTACGTAAACAATAAGGACGTGTGATTAGGTTAGTTATATAGATGACAAGAAGAATATAACTGAACTTATTCTCAACCTTGAATCATGTATAGTATCTTGGAGTTCGAAGAAACCAACAACCACAACATTACCATCAGTTGCAGCTGGATATAGTATCGTATCATCAGCTATACATCAAATTAGATGGATGAATAAAGTCATATAAGATGATAATTTAGTACAATCTATTCCTATTGTGATATATTGTGATAATAAGTGGACCATATCAATGACTAAGAATCTAATATTTTATAGAAGAATTAACATATTGAGATTCGTTATCATTTTATTTTATAATTAAGTTTTTATATGTTTAATTGAGATAAAGTTTTGCTCAACAAAAGATCAAGTTGCTAATGGATTTACAAAAGACTTAGGTTATCTAAACTCTATCAAATTTATTGAATTACTTAGTATCACCAACTTTTGGGAGAGTGTTGGCGGTTGATAGAGCACTGGAGAAAATAGTGGTCGTCAAGCTTTACTACACTGTGTTAACCCACTTTTGACCTAAAGTTTTATTTTTTATTAATTACCTTTTTAAACCTCTTCTTTTCACTCCTCTTACCCCTTTACAAAGATGATTTATCCTTATTTTAATCAATCGAGTGAAACATTTTCTCTCCTCTTGAATTAGGGTTCACAATCAGCCACTGACGTCTTCCTTCCCCTCTTTCTCCCCAACTCATTTTATCTCATTTTTGGCACAATTTTATCCTTTACTTCGGGCTTTTATTCCAAGAAACTCCCAGACCAGGTCACAGGTGGTGTTGGAGATGAACGAAAGGAACACATCCTGGAGACCCACCACAATGGTCTCTTCGGTGGCATGAGAGAAGATGGGGACGAGCCCCTTCTCCACCTTCCATCTGCTTGTTCTGGCCGTGAAGTGTCGAAACTTGGGCTTGCTCATGAGATAGTGGGCCGCCTCCCGTCAGCCCTTCATGTGGCTCAATGCAAAGTTGAGGGGAACGTCGATGGGCTCAGATGGCAGGACGAAGAGGTTGAAATGGAGTTCATAAATTTGAAATGCCACCATCCGGATTGGCATGCGACTCCTTCTATTGGATCTTGTTGTAGTCTCTAATCGTAGGTCCACCGTTGGAAAGAAGGCCACTACATGAAGCTGATATATCAACAGAGACTTGGAAGTTCACCACGAACGGTCTCTGCATTCATGGCTCTTGTCTACTATAAATGGGCAGTCGGGGACGAAAGTGGCTCAACAGGATCCCATTTAAGGCCCTTCAAGATTGCTTCAGTGGCCAGTTTTTTCTTTGCGGCCTTCCGAAAAGTAGGGCGTTGACAAGGTCTCGCTTTGTTCTTGGAGTTCCTCAAACATACAGCTTTTTATATTGCACCCTGCCCCTGCCGAGATCCTGATTTACTTTTGGGATAACTAAAAACAGAGCAAAATATACACAGACTTTCTCCTCCCTAGGCAGACGTCCAAGTCTCGTCTCTCACCTTAATGCTCCGGTGAAAGCTCGAGCCTTGAGGGATAGACAGTGGGGCATCCGCGGATTCACAGTCGCCATTGTCAACTTCATAGAGTTCCCAGTTCTTTATGCAGCACTTGTCCAGGGCGGAAGTGAGGCGGCTGCCGCCCATGCCAGGTGGGTATCTGCCGTCGGGGCTCACGAGCACAGCGCCGGCATATGACTGGCCGGCCGCCGCCGCCGCACCCCTGTAATGAAACAACCCCCAGCTGAGGTCATCGCAGACGTCGACCACTGTCCAGAACTCCTTCGAGATGACGCCGTTGTCCAGGACGGAGAAGTGGAAGGTGCCCGGATCATCAGCCCTGCGCACCCTGTACCTCCTCCTCCTCCACACCATCTCCCCTTCCAGGGTTTTCACCCGGAAGACTGGTTCGTACCAGAAAGATCCCTTTGCCTTTCCCCTGTAGAAGAGCTGATACTGACAGGGAAACTGATCGTACGCGGGGTTCTGGCCGGCGACCACCCGCCAGCTCCACTGGAGCTCCCCAAGCCAGCCCACAAACAGGTCCTCTGCAGTTTCATGGGTAAGAGGCTCCCCCCTGAACCTCTCCATCGGAGGCACAAAAGGCCTCTCCGGGATATCGCCATCTAATCCGAGGCAATTGTGCTTCTGAAGCACGCACAGAGAGAAAGCTTCCAAATTCGGACTCTCATAGGAGGCAATGCAACGGTAACTGCAGACTTGGTCTGTGGGAGAGCAACCATTGAGGCACTGAAGGGCCTTCCTGCACTTTGGATCCAGCAAGCAGTTGAGGACCTCCGATCCGCAGTTCTTGATCATGCAGTTCAGCGTGGAGAAGCCCTTGGATCTCAGATTCTTCAGTGAGGGCACTGGTCTTATGTAGGCGTTGATTATCACCAGGATGCAGAACCTTATGTCATCCGAATTATGGCGTCCCCACGCATCGGACAGAGTTTTAACAACTTCTGGGGATTCGTCTCTGGCCTCCCCTTTAAGAGTACCGATCAATGCCTGGGCCAGGCTTGCCTTTTGATCCGTGGAGACGACTGATCCACCGAGCCTGGTCTTCAGAGATGGAGACGCTGATTCGAAGGAGATGACGTTGGGTATGTGCCCGCTGTTCTCTCGAACCCAGTCAACGGCTTCCTGGTTAGAAACAGCGATCATCAACAATATGTCTGCGCGGGCTAGTTCACCCCTCAGGTCATCACGATCCGCATCGCTATACACAAGCATTTCAGAGCCTTCGTCAACCCACTTCAACCGTTCAGCCTGTAACACGAATGGAAGGAGAGGGGGTAGGGGTTAAGAATTCTACCCGAGGAACAAACAGTGTTGGAAGGGGAGAAAAAAGCCTGTAGCCATCCATACATGTTGCTGGTTTTCTGCGCGAAGATAGTGTTAAGAAACCGATGGAGTAAACGAACATTCTTTATTATTATTTCCAAGAAACTATAAAAAATAAAGCTTTGATTGGACCAATCAGCCTTTTGGCCAGTCGCTCTGGAGAATTTGGGATTGCTCAGGGTTTGGGAGATTATATTGTGATTAGAAACAATGACCCACGTCAAATTCCAACTCTCCGCCCGTCCCCTCCCCCTCAGTGACGCGATCCAATTTCTGGCAGCTTCATGAGCATCTCGAGTGAAACTGGTTGATGGGTCTTCTTATTTGGAGCTCCATACCGCCTGAGAAGCTCGGAAATGGATTGATAGCCAACGGTGGCGATCTAAATCGCTGGACCACGAACCTAGAATTTTCTATTTGCCCCAGATGAGAGGGTCCGTCACGATGAGACGCAGTTACTGAATCTTCCGGGTGAATGGCAGCTGGGCATTTGAACGATCTTCTTCTTTTCATCATCTGTCCCTGCCTAAACTAATACGTTGCTTTCTGGATGTTGGATGTTAAGGAAAACTTATGGATGATACTCGTGATGTCGATTCTGGTGCTCGTATAGCGAAGATTTTCAGTAAAATTAAGAGATAAAATCATAGCACTGGACAGAAGGGTCGGAAGATTCATCAGGAATGGGTCCACTTACCGTGTGAAGCATAACCTGCTCCCAGGAGGCACCTTTGAGCGGGCTGACTGTCCCCTCTCCGGCGACCGCTACTATCCTCACCGGCCGTGGTGCGCTCCCCGCTTCACCCTCTGGTTCACAAGAGACCGTTTCGGCGACCCCATTACGCACGCGGCTCGGCCTTCGGATGGCAAGAAGCCGCGGCTTCCCCGAGTAGGGCGGCTGCCCGGAAGCAACAACTACGGTGCCCACGGCGGTGCCATCAGGAGAAGCGCGCGGCGCGACCAACGAGGGCCTTGGGAGAATGGCCTGAAGCCGGAGACAGGAGGCTTCAGTAGAGAACATGGTGGCGACCGGAATGCTCGCCGGCGACGAGACCCCGTCGCTTCACTTGGGCGAGAAACAGCGAAGGGGTTGGAGCGGGCGGTGGAGCGGGGGCATTCCGCTCTAAGCCCTGTTATCCCCTCCACCGACCATCCCCGCGGTTGACTGTGGATCTAAATGGGCCTGCAATCAGGGTCTGGGCCGGTGGATGACAACTTACGGAGGAGGAAAGCCTCCCTCTCCGGCGCCGGTGGATGAGAACCCTACGGCCGCGACGGTCAGAAGACCCAGTTGTCGCCGATGAGTGGGCACAGACCTGTACACGCAGAGTCGGCAGTCGGGCCATGGCATTGTTGGAATCATGGGTGCTGGAGAGAGTACTATTTCTCGCCATTCAAGCCAAAAAAATAAAGATGAAATTAGGGGGCGAACCAGAGTTTGAGCACGTTGACATGGACGTTGACCGCATAACAGTAGACTTTGCTCTCTCTAGCTGCACACGATATTTCGGTGCTCTATCTCTAAGATACGACGATCCCAAATTGATAAATCATCCTGCGGTACATGGGAGATATCTGACTTGGACATCTTTTCCTCGGCTACAAGGATTGGTTTTGCTCAACATTAGTCAAAGTGGTGGTAAATAAGTTTGAACCCAGGTATGGCTTTTAATTATATATTCAAGTGCTTTCTTAATAGTTTCCGCCAAACACCATGATCAATATAACTCATAATCTCTTGTAGGTTTTTAGATCATCTTTTAATAGTAAAGTATAAAAAGCAACCCCATAATATTTTTCAATGCAAGCTTTCTTAATTCCCAATTCAAGTGTTGTTACTACATTTACATCATCATTTTGTAACATTATCATCAACTAATTTTTGTAAATTTGATGACCTTTCATCAAGAAATTTAAAACTTTGTTCAGTTTCAATGGAAATATATCTTCAGTATAATAGCATCAAAATGATGAGCATCCATTATTGAGTTTTCTCACTTTGAGAATATATATGCAGTTACAAGAAAACAATTAGTATCATTGTTATTTGCATAGCCAATAAAAATAGCTTCCATGATTTTTAGTCTATGTTTAATCCTTTTGCTTCTATATATTTTAATTTTTACCAAATTTAAATGGTTTTTGACCTACTTTGATTATGCAAGACATAATGTGGAGTTTTATATAATTTTATAAATGGAGTAATGTTATATAAATTTGTGGTTATAGTGGTTATCTCAAATAAGTTTTTAGTTCAACCCAAAATACACATTAATTAAAAAAGCAATTATTATTCTAGCATTTTCTTTCAACTACTCCATTTGATTTGAGATTGCAAGGTGTGTAGTTTGATGAGTAAGACTATTTTGGATATGACATTAGGAGTCATAAATTTTCAACTTAAATACAAAACATAAAAATCATAATCTAGAAAAATTCGAAAGTCAATGATTAAAACATACATGGCTAGAGAGATGACACTTTATCCACCAATGTAATAAGCTTGCCAATAATTTTTTTTAAGGCTAGAAGATGAACTTTTATTCTAAAAGATTTTCTCTATTAATAAACATATTAGTTTAAGGAGCAATGACATTGCAAATATTGGATGATTTTTTAATATATTTAGTTATGATAGTGTCTATAAAGTGGTACAAGATTGAAAAGTATCCAAGGTTTTAAATCTTTATTCCAAGGTTGACATTGTAATTCAGATTAAAACTTTGTTCATGTTTGTGATTTTTACTAAATGCATGTGGCCAATGTTTATTTTATTAGAAACATTTACCAAATAGTTTGAGTATGTTCTTCTTATATTGCTCTCTATGTAGATATTCACCTTTAAGAGATTGGAGCACATTATCTAGGGAACTTAATTATATAAATGTCAAATAAAACTAGTAAAACCATTTAAAGATGGAAGTAATTTCTCAATAAATGTAACTACTTGCTCATTTTCTTCAAAGTGAAGAACACTTTCATTTTGCTAGGATATTTGGTTGTCATATTACAAAAGCTGAATTGAGATTGATTTGGCACCCACCATCTTACATTCCAACAGCATAGATTAGTATAACTCAAAGGCCAACATCCTCAAGACCAAATTTAGCTCCTAGTGTCTCTCATAATTTAAATAATTGTCAACAATTCATTAGAGAGTGTAAAAATGACATGACACTAAGAGAAAGCTCATCATTATTTTTAAATGGCCTCATAGTCATACATTGGGTAGAGGAGGTTGACATCATAAGGGAATCAAGTAATCTATCATTACTAATGAGAAGTTCAACTTTAACTGAAATTTTTTTGACAAGATCATTGTAAAAGAATATTTTATGTAATATAACTCTTCCTTAACATTATTAAATGTCAAAGGACCTTATGGGCCTCTCCCTAGATATATGGGAGAGCCCCCTTGCTTTCACTTACTCACTCTCTCTCTCACTCTCACTCACTCTCATGACACAGTATCAAAGCCTTATGGTCTATCTTAACACCGTCATCTCCTCGACAGACCATTCTTAGCACCACCATCTTTTGAGTCATCGTCCCACTGTCATCTCCTCAATAGACCTCTCTTAACATCGCAATCTCTCTATCCACCACCCCACCACATCTCTTCAACATATATTTCTTAGCACTACCATCTCTACAGCTGCTGCCATGTTGCTGTATCACCATGGCTCTACCACCACTTCATTAACATTGTGTTGTCACATCACCATTGCCATGTCGTCATGCCGCCATGTCACCACTATTAGATGTAGGGTTGATTAACCCTAATCTCTTGCTAGTTTAGCTGATGGGGTGATTCTAGTTAGACCACCCTCACTTGATCTAAGCCCTTCTAGCTCAAGCCTCTAGATCTAGTCTACACCACTAGTTCATGCCATCAATGATCAACAAAGACTTAGTTGACATTGTCAACATTAACTCAATCAATGTTCAACATTCAACAAAGATTCATTTCATTTGGTCAACATTCAATGTTGACTTAGCCAATGGTCATTGGTGACTAGTCAACTCGATCTTGGATTGTCACATTCGTTCTCTATAGTTATCTCATGGTGATGACAAATATTTTTCTTGGTCACTTCACGAGTCCCTCGGAAATGTTTGATGGGACAAACTATCTATCATGGGCAGCTATCTTCTAGATATTTTTTTCAAGTACATGGAAAGTTCTCATATCTTACTATAGATCCACTTGCAGAAATTGACAACAAATGTATTGAATGGCAATGACTAACTCTACCAACATCTTAGAGATGCTTAAGAGCATCATTCTTTCCATTAGTCATTATATTGTGCTTCTTTTTTTCATGAAGAAGATTTGATAAGTATTAGAGCATATATATGTGAAAAAAAGAATATATCTCGTATAGTGGACTCTACAAGTAACTCTTCAAACTTCACCAAAGTGTAATGAGCACTTAAAATCACTGCACTAAATTATACTCACTTCAAGATGAACTTAAAGTTTATCAATCTCCCACCACTGATATGGCTGCACTTACTAACTATCGAAAAGAGCTAGTCGTGGTAGTCTACCTCTCTAATCTCAATTCTTTTATCATCTCTCGAATATGGGGCTAGGTTTTCATTGTCAACATTTTAGTGACTCTTCTAGACACCTTTCATATGTGGTTCATGTGTCTATGGGTCACACATCTACCATATCTACTATTGTCATTCCTAAGTCCTTCACTATGGTCATTATAGATGAAAGTGGAAAGAGATGTGACTGAGATGATGGGTGTGGTTGTGACTATGATAGTGGTTGAGATCAAGGTTAGGGCAACCAACCTCTATCGTCTTTATGGAGCTGCCTCCAAAATATGTTACTTACAGATAATCATCTAAGATATGCCTTTTAAAATGTGTTATCTACATTTTTAAATAGAGTCCCCAACAATAGTTTGCCAAGTTCAGCAGGATCATCACTCTATATGGCTTCAAGACATGCATAGTAAACCTTGCTATCTTCTATGAATAGATTATTGTTAAAAGTGTCATTCCAATTATTTATGTTGATGATATTCTTCTCACAAAGAGTGACAAAGATAGTATTGATCAAGTTAAAGCTCATTTACATACACATTTTATCACTCATGACATGAACAAGTCTCATTACTTCGTTAACATTGAGCTTGGTTATAATTGTGAGTGGCCTAGTGTAAATATATGTTAGAATTATTGAAAGCAATAAATCTTTTGGGGTGTAACCCTGAGCAATTATCAATTGAGTCATAGTCTAATTTTTGAGACACCACACATCCTCTCATTGAAAATGTTAATGAGTTCATGTGACTGATTGAGAAGTTAATCTATCTAACAGTCACTTACCCTAACATTATCTACACTATGAACTTTTTAGTTAGTTTATACATAAGTCACGATATGTAAAAAGACTCTAAAATGATGCTTGATATATGAATGACATGAAAAATCTCCAAGTTGAGGCTTACACATATTCTTATTGTGTAGGCGACAAAGGTGATAAAAAATCTACATTTAGGTATTGCACATATAATGGGGAGAATCATATCATTTGACATAGTAGGAAATAAAATGTGATCTCTCACTATAGTATTGAAGTCAAGTATAGGGTTATGGTAGACATGACATGTGAGATGATGTAGATACACTCACTTCTTCAAGAACTACGATTTACAATATATACACTTATGTATATATACTATGACAACTAGATGAACATCTTCATTACAAGTAATCTAACATTTTATAAGTGTATCAAATATATATTGAAGTAGATTGTCACTACATACAAGATAAAGCTCTTAAGGGGCTCATTATTACACCTCATGTTATGTCATCAAACTAATTGGTGTACATCTTTATTAAGAGTTTGATTAAGATATCTTATGACAACATTTACAATGTGTTGTATTATTCGATATCTACTCTCTAACTTGAGGGAGAGTGTGAAAGGACTTTATGGGCTTCTCCCTATATATATGAGAGAGCTTCATATTTTGTCTTTATCCCTCTCTCACGACACATCAAGTAATAATAATTATTAATTGGATAATTTATCGACATCTAATTCAAAGTAATAAGTAAAAAATTAGAAAATAAATAGAAATTGAAACACATTAGCTAAGATGAAATTTGTGACATAGATTTTGCATCCTAGTTGTAGAAAATATTATTGTGTGTTTACTCTTAAAATGACATTGATTCAATTCGAAAAATATTTTCTCATCACATGTAAGAGATTGCATTGTAGGTTGCCCTTGTTTTCTTTGTGAAACACCACATGTTGGAAAAAATAAGGCCAAATGAGTTGTATCATGTGGGTTGTGACTTCCTATAGTAGCATGCCTCATCTCGTATCAGCATGCACATTGATCTATGTGGCTACATTTAACTGTGTTGTAAGTCCAAGAAAGTAAAAATAATATTTTGTCATAGCCTCCTTGGTGCCATTTGATTTTGTGGCACTAAGCCAACATGTAGAATAAGAATTTTCTCTAAAACAATTAGTTTTTCTATGAATTTAGATTCTCTCTCTCTCTCTCTATATATATATATATCTCTCTCCTTCTAATAGATGCCCTCTAATTGTCAAGCGAGGATCAATGAAGATGAGAGGTTTGAGGGAGGATAGAGTTTGAGACAAGGGGGAGGGAAATTATATGATAATATGATAAGAGGAGGAAAATAATAACATGATAACACGAGAGGGAAAATGAGTAGAAAAGGATGATAGTATTCTCGTAATCTGAGATACTAGACACAATAACAATTAATTCTAAGGGGAAAGAAAAGGGCATTAGAGAAATAGTGAGCGAGAGAGAGAGTAGAATAATACATAAAGATTTACAAGAGTAGAACGAAAGGTAGGCATAGGCCTAGATACAAACCACTTTAGAGGGGTTAACCTCCTACAACACATCTAGATCTCACTTCTCAATGCCTTCTCCTCATCTCCTCCTCTTCTTTATAGACTCTTTTTTTTTTTTTGAAGTCCATCTTCTTTTTCTTGATACTTGTAAGCCACCTTCTTCCCATATGACCTATTCTCTGATATATGTAGTGGTTTGTCACATAAGACTAGAGGGGGACTGTCAACTATTAGGTCCTTTTCTTACAGGGATGTGATTGGCCAGCTAGTAGCTCATCAATACTTCTCCTAGAAGAATTACTTTATCCTCAAGGCAAAAGTGGTGAACTAGTATTAAAAGTGAGTGTCAACCTCTCAAGTATTCTTTATATCTGTTATATCTTTCTATTGCACTAGTATTTTTGTTCCAAGTGAGTTTTGTTGAATATTCATAATATCCTCAAATTTCACTAATTTGGGGTGAGGCCATTGTTTAGTGCTAGTGGGTTTGTGAGTTATGCAGCTGGTGGCCTAATGGCATGCTCGAGTTGGGATGTGTGGAAGGCATAATGGATCCCAATAGTTAGAGGTTGGGCCAATCAATCGATGATGGAACTAATGTGTTCCAAATTACAAAAAGGGTTAAAAATTTAAGCCTAAGCTTTTTATATGATTGCCTCATTAGATATTTCATATAATATGGTAGAAGAGAAAGGTAGATTTGGTCACCCTCCTCAAATTCTAGCTCTTTCTAACAACAATCAACATATAGCTTCATCCACCATTGAGCCCAAACAAGGTGGTCCTTAGGGTGATGTAGTGTATTGTCATGCTCTTTGAGCATCTTGTCCACCTCCTTAGTCTAGGTAAAGTGGGCTTCATAAGGGAGGAGGACTAAAGGCAATCTCTTATAGACTAGAGAGAATGAGGTGGTGCTTGTAGAAATATAAAAATTCGTGTTATATCAATATTATTCCCAAATGAGTCACTTATTTCATCATTGAGGTCAATCACCTATAAACCAATGGAGGTAGGTTTTCAGTCCACAATTGATGACCTCTATCTAACTCTCTATATGTGGGTGATAGGCACTAGCTCATCGAAGAAGAGAGCTCTAGAACTTAAATAGTTCTTATCAAAATATGCTAATAAAGATTCAATCTTGATCACTAAAGATCTGACTTTAGAATTTTATGTAGGTGAAGGAAGATGTTGACTATATCATTCATAGTGTAAGAGTACTTGACTAGGGTGAAATGACAAGTTGAGATGGTCTACCACAACTAAGATGACACTAAAACCTTGTAATTTTGGGTGTCATTTTATGAAATTCATTGAAATCTCTTCCCACATATGAGTGGAAATCAAAAGAGGTAGAATGAGGTTTGTTGATTGAAAGGTCTCACTACTATTTTTTAGTAGTTAGAGTAGGGTGTCATGTAGTCTTGAATCACTCAAGTTGAATTTTGGTCAATTTATTTGTATGTGAAAAGAACATTCATATTAATTGAGTACTAAATTATGAAATAATGAAGTAATTTTAGATTTAAGGTAGAGTTTCTCACAAGTACCAATTGACTATAATGGAGGAGACACCAATTTCACATGGTATATTATGGCAATTACCTTTGGACACAGATTGAGATCTATTAGGATATTCAATAATATTGGATCAGTCTTATATTCTTGAATGCTGATGGATATGCCTAGTAATTTTATTGAGGAACATACTAGCTATTATAAATGATTATCTTGGGGTTTAAGATCATGCATCAATGGATTTGCTCTTAGTGTTGACCTTATATCAGAACTCAAAGTTAAAGCTAATAATTTTGGTGAGACCATTTTGATAGTTGGGTAAAACTAATAATTGTTCCCGAATGTATTTAAGGTTGTGTTAATATGTGAAGACAATAAACTTGTCTCAAAGTAGGTAATTCTTCCATTTGAGTATCATGAGGATGATACCTATGTGCTTATGCTTGTAGAAAGTCTTGAATTGGTTAGAGGCTAAGCAGGCTTGACTAAAATACGTGATTAGTTTCTAACATTGCATGAACTCTCATACCTTGACTTAAAACATCGACTTCTAATTCAAAAGAAATGGAAAAGTCATGCAAGATAAGTACCAAAGTGGTGGTCAATGCACTTTGAGATGTTGAAATGTGTTGTCTACTTTAGGGCCCTAGTTGAATGTTCTTTTTCAGTTGTTATCTCAATGGGTATGTAAGTGTGTGGTAGTTACAATGAAATGAGGATAGTAAGCTATTAAACCCAAAAATCTACATGGTTGATGGAGTGTTGATGATGCATCATAATCACATATTAAGTACTATCATAATAGGATATTAATGCATTATCCACATACAAAATAAACATAAAAACTACTCAATTCCATCCTTGGCATAGAAAAAACATAAGTCACTTAAATAAAGATAAAAGACTATAATTTTATGACTAACACACATCCAAGGAAAAATACCTTGAGAGTTTTTTTTATCACAGCCATTACAAAGCCCATTAAGAGATAATGGGCTTGCCTAAAGAAGACCCATGGGCCAACCCATGGCTGCCACATGGGCCAGCAAAGAGCCAAGAGAAAGGGGGCCCATGTGCTCCCTAACTAATTTGGCGCCCTCCCCTTCTTGGGCAGTGGGAGAGCGTCTCCCCATGTGTAACAAACTTGGTGCCTCCCCTTGGCCAATGGGAAGGCTCCACGGTTTCAAGGAAGGGGAGAACCAATGAGAGGCCTCCACATTCTCCCCTACCTCCTCTCTCTTCTAACTAATTTGGCGCCTTCTCTTTCCTTATTTTGGCGCTCAAATTGGTCTATAAATAGACCCCATTCTCATGAATGAGAGATGATCCTCTTTTAGTGCAACTTGTCTCCCTCTCTCTGTCGTCTCCTCCCTCTCTCTTCATCGTCTCCTCCCCCTCTCTCTTGCCGTTCTCTCCCTCTTGTCGCGCTCTCCCTCTCTCCGTCGTCTTCTCCCCTTCTCTCTCACCGTTCTCTCTCTCTCGTCGCGCTCTCCCTCTCTCCGTCGTCTTCCCCCTCTCTCTCGCCGTTCTCTCCCTCTCATCGTGCTCTCCCTCTCTCTTCGTCGTCTCCTCCCCCTCTCTCTCACTGTTCTCTCCCTCTCGTCACGCTCTCCCTCTCTCCGTCGTCTTCTCCCCTTCTCTCTCGCCGTTCTCTCCCTCTCGTCGTGCTCTCCCTCTCTCTTCGTCGTCTCCTCCCCCTCTCTCTCGCCATTCTCTCCCTCTCTCTTCGTCGTCTCCTCCCTCTCTCTCTCTTGCCGTTCTCTCCCTCTCGTCGTGCTCTCCCTCTCTCCATCGTCTTCTCCCCTTCTCTCTCGCCGTTCTCTCCCTCTCATCGCGCTCTCCCTCTCTCCGTCGTCTTCCCCCTCTCTCTCGCCGTTCTCTCCCTCTCGTCGCACTCTCCCTCTCTCCGTCGTCTTCCCCCTCTCTCTCACTGTTCTCTCCCTCTCGTTGCACTCTCCCTCTCTCCGTCGTCTTCCCCCTCTCTCTCGCCGTTCTCTCCCTCTCGTCGCGCTCTCCCTCTCTCTTTGTCATCTCCTCCCCCTCTCTCTCGCCGTTCTCTCCCTCTCTCTTCATCGTCTCCTCCCTCTCTCTCTCGCCATTCTCTCCCTCTCTCCATCGTCTTCTCCCCTTCTCTCTCACCGTCGTCTTCTCTCTCGTCGCGCTCTCCCTCTCTCTGCCGTCTTCTCTTCTCTCTCGCCATTCTCTTCTCTCTCGTCGCGCTCTCCCTCTCTCCGTCATCTTCCCTCTCTCTCGCCATTCTCTCCCTCTCTCGTGCTCTCTCTCTCTCCGTCGTCTCTCCCTCTCATCGCGCTCTCCCTCTCTTCATCATCTTTTCCCCCTCTCGCCGTTCTCTTCTTCTCACCATCGTCTTCTCTCTCGTCGCGTTCTCCCCCTCTCCGCCATTCTCTCCCTCTCTCGCGCTCTCTCTCTCTCCGTCGTCTCTCCCTCTCATCGCACTCTCCCTCTATCTCCGTCGTCTTTTCTCCCGTCATGCTCTCCCTCTCTCTCCGTCAAATCTCTCTCTCGTCACAGTCTCCTTCTCTCTTCGTCGACTCTCTCTCTCGTCGTGCTATCTCCGTCGTCTTTTCTCCCGTCGCGTTCTCCCTCTCTCTCCATCAAATCTCTCTCTCGTCGTGGTCTCCTTCTCTCTCCGTCGACTCTCTCTCTCATCACGCTCTCTCTCTCTCTCTCTCTCTCTCTCTCTCCTCTCTCGCTATCTCTCTCTTTCTCTCGCGTGTGCTTCCTCTCTCTCTTCCTCTCTCTCTCTCTCCCTCTCTCTCTCTCTCTCACTCACTTCCTTGAGTCCTCTTCCCTATTAGTGACAAGGGGTTAGGAATTTCAAGGATTGGGAGCTTTGATCTCCTCTCTCTTTGCTTCTTCTCACCCCCTTTCAGCCACCAAGCTCTTCTCATCTTGAAGTGACACAAGGTGGGGAGAACTAATTGGCCATAAAGGAGATTTACTTTCAAACAATTTACATTTCAAAATTTAAGTTCAGTTTATGTCTTTCTTTTTATGCTTCAATTTCTTTTATAGAATAACCACAAATATCTCTCTTGAAGTCTTCTTAAACATTTATTGAATATCCACTTATATTTTATTGCAATTCAATGTTTGATTTCTCGCTTCCTTGTGAATCGACTTGGACTCACCCTATATTCATTTCCTTTGAATTAAAGTCCAATATACAAATGTTATTTGATTAACCATTAATCCTAATGACAATTTTTGGTTCATCAAATGTGATGGGGGAAGGTCATTAGATGACTATATTGATCTTACCAAAAGATTGACTAATGACTTTCGCAAAGACCTAGTGACCCTAGTAGGCCATTTGCATCTATTTAAAAGAGTATTTCTTTGAATTGGTATGTAAGATGTTTGCTTGGAGGACAACAAAGATGAGGACCAAATGTTTCTTGTGTACTTCTATGTTAATATTGTAAACCAAAATATGATAAAAAATGCTAAAATAAACCTATAGAGAAAATTGGTGAAGAGTTGGTCCATCAAAGTTTAGAAGGTGGTTGGTATGTTGGAGAGGCTAAAGGACATGGCAAAGAATTTTTAGTGGCCTTGTGTGCATGGAAGGTAGTTTTTGAAATTTCTTCAACTTTGACGTGGATCTGGTGGTAGCCTGAGTGAAGGTCAAGTTTAGAAAAGATGTTGGCACTATGTAATTCATCTAGGAGACCTTCAATGATTAGAATGAAAAACCAACCAAAGTCCATAGTAGGAGGACGATGCTCAAAAAAGGGCTGGTAAAATGTTGAATGACCCAAGGGAAGATCATTTTATAGACTAACCTTTCTAGCTCAGCCTTTTAGAAATGGGGTAATGAAACATTTGAATGTTGATTGGCTAAGAATTTAGTTTGAGTTGAATGACATGGTTCATATGTTGACTTGGTGGAAATTGTCGTAAGAGGTTGTATTCTGGTGCAGAGTTAGTTGTCAAAGTTAGTAGAGAGTGTTCCATGGAAAAGAGCTCGATTACTAACCTACTAATTTTGATGACTTTAGAAGGTGCCTTGAAGGAAATGCTGATTTTGATGGCTGGATATTCCACATAGATTGTAAAATGATTAGACATTTGGAGGAAAGAGATCATCCATTATTAGAAATCGACTTCCATCGTCTTCATTGTTAACATATATTGGAACCCAAGAATGGCATTAACATTGACGAGAGGAAGTACCAATAGGTCTTCAGTGATGCTTGCAACTAAATTGTAATGTTTTGACTAATGAAAGTGTTGGGCACCCACTACTTGGTGCCAATGACTACCTGAATTGCAAGGTGAAAATCATAAGAAGGTCTTGGGCCTTTGCTACCATCTTGGAGATAAAGTTGTGGGAGGCACCGCTGTTGATGAGAATGGTGATTGCATGGTTCTATATTGTCTTCTTGAACTTGAGGGCACCTAATTGAGCATCATCATCAAGGAAGTGGAGAGAAACTTTGAGATTGGAGAGAGCTTCTAGTTTTACAAAAGCTTTTGATTATAGTGTGTGGGGGTTCTCATTATTAGATTGTTCTTCATCTTGTTCTTTGTTAACAAATATTTGGAGTTCACAATTGTAGCAGTGGTTAGGAGAATATATCTCACTACAGAAAAAACACAGCCCCTGCGCATTCTTGAATTTTGGAAGCGGTGAGCTGCATGTGATAAACCTGTCTAATATGTTTGTCTTGGGGCCTGAGGTCGAGTGGTAAAAGATTAGTTATTGATAAAATTGCGGTGGGAAAGAGACTTGTCAGGTACATATCATCGCCATAAGATAGGGTCCCCTCTAGTGGCCATAAGATTGATCTGATCTATGAGAACGGGTGAAGGGCTGAGTATTCTGATTCCACCTTCTGGGCAGTGCACATGATGGCTTTTAGTCTGATGGGCACAAATAGGGAGACCTTCACTTGGATATCCTTTCATAGCCCTTTGAGAAAAGTGTTCTCCAAGATGTATTACGGAATGCTGCCGATGATGGCTGCCATTAACTTGAATTCTTCTTTGTATTTGGCAACCATGTCACAACGTTTTTTGCTCAAGAAATTTTGGGGGAGGGAACCAGAGTGATTGGGGCTGAACCATTCCAAGAGTTGGAGGCAGAAGTTTTATCATGGGAGGAATGGTTTGCAGGCATTCATTCATTTGAACTATGCAAGTGACTTTCCTTCCAGACTGAGGCTAACCGTCATGAGTTTGTCTCTAGAAGAGAGCTTGTACATGTTAAAGTAGAGTTCGGTGCGAAAGACTTAGCCTTCAGGGTTGTGTCCATCAAATAACCATAGTTTGAACTTCCGTTCCAGTGGCCAGGGGTCACTGTGTATAGAATAGGTTGTAGGACGCTGCCCGATAGAGGATGTCCTCTGGCTGGTAGGGTCAGCCCATTTGGAAGAGTCTCCGTCGTTCACAGTGTGGCATGTATGGCTGGGTTCGCCGAGATCCCAGTGGCCCACAGTGGTTGCCAAATTGCCTGGGTTGTGCGGGGCGAAAATGGCCATCCAGGTGCTGGATGATAAGGTGCAGTTGTTGTTTGATGTCGGCGTGCTCCCATGTGTTGCTTTGTTATTGACGAGGTCCGCGACATCCTTCTGGAGCACAGGAAAGTCACGGTTGCGTTCATATTGCTGTTTTTCAATGAGGTCGATCTACACGTCGTTAGATTTTGTAGGCATAGTGGTGGCTCTAACACCACTTATAGGATCCCCCTAAGAGGAGAATAATAGCACGATAACGCGAGAGGGAAAAGGAGGAAAACTGGATGATAGTATTCTCGAAACCTGGGATACTAAACACGATAATAGTCGACTCTAAATGGGGAAGACACCTCCTCTCTGAGATCTAGCCGCGAATGAATGCTAGCTTGGGACAGGATAATCTCTGGGTATCACAATGCTAGTTTCACCATGCTCATGGCAACAGCTGGGTGCGAACCCGTCGGCGACGTTGGATCGCCGTAGTCTACATGAAAGATCTCTAGTCTTGGGAGTGGGTGGCCGACAGCGGACGAAGCACATTTTAGTAAGAACTAGAACACGAGGAGGACCACCTGACGTTTGATACATCATTGGCTTGCAGGTTTAACCGACAAATGCATTAATGACCAGATAGATCCCCGGTTTGACTTCACGCAAAGGGCAACTGCCGTTATGCGGGATTTGGACTCCGCTGGAATTTTCGCTAATTGGCCGAAGTCTATTAAGTCATGCTTGGGTCATTATCAGGCTGGGCGAAGTCAGGCCGAAATGAGCAGCTTTGTCGAGCTTCTCGGGTTGAACTGAGACTTCCCTCCAATGGACCGAAACTGGTCTGGCCGAACTCTGGTTGGGTCGGAAAAAGATGGGCTTACGTTTCCTTCTGATTTCATTATTCCAATTGCTTTATTTTGCTGAAATTTACGACTTAGCAGATCTTATATTATTTATTTATCGTTCTCATTGAACACCGCACACAAATTTTCCCCCATTTGAATTCAGACCCAGAGCTTGGAGCTGACCTATCCCCATGTAATGAGGGCAGACCCACCCATTTGAGCTTATCAATTAGATCTAGAGATAGACAGTTAGAAATAGAGGGACGGAGAAAGAGATAGTGAAAGAGATAGAACTAGAGAAAGATGAGGAGAAAGATAGAAATAGAGAAAGATGCGGATAGAGAGATTGAGAGGGAGAGAGGTGGGGGGGAGAGAGATGGGGGGGAGGGAAAGTGGGGGAGTGGGAGAGAGAGAGGGAGGGAGTGGGAAAGATGGGGGAGGGAGAGGGTGGGGTGGGAGAGAGGGGGGGAGTGGGAGAGAGAGAGAGAGAGAGAGCCACCAACTAGTGGGGTACTGAGATCGCTGTAAGCCTGTGGAGAGCATAGTCCAAAAGATCGTCAGTCATCACCGTCGTTGTCTTCTTTCTTCGCGGCTTCCTGCACGGCGAGAGATAAGGTAGGAGCGCCGGGAAGAGAGTAGATCAAAAGACAAGGCGCGATCGACCTGCTGCCAAACTTTGCAGTGCGAGCCCCACCGTCCCCGATACGTGCTTACTGCGAACACCACACGTGTGTGGTCCACATGAGGGGCGCGAAGTCTTGACGTGACGAGTCTAGATGTCGACCGGCAACCCATTTGTCCGACTTCTCCGAACGTGATAATCAACCATGTTGGTCAAAATCCGTAGGGTCATGGTGGCTCGGGTAAGCTTGAGCAAATCGATGACCTATCGATAGATCAAACTGATGATAATGCGTGCGAGCAACCCTTTATTCTTTTTAGTTCAATATGTCATATAATCAATCACCTAATATAATATCTCTCTGTTCTCCCCCTATTCATGGTTCCGATTCAATTAGTTATTTTTGTTAAAACATGATCTTCTGAGATCATTTTCATAGAGTTACATATCTAAATACGGCCCATGTATAAGATTGGACAGGCTAGTGCCTGTTCCCCAAACCTGTTCTGCGAATGTAAACGATGTTAAGGGCGTACAGGAACTGGGCTGATCTCCACAATAAACTTAGCCTGGCATCGCGTGATGCGCCATGAGTTCGTTAACCCTATATAACACAATGCTTGCCACCTCCTTCCCCCGATAGATACTCGGCTCCTACGCACTCATGTCCTACGCCATGGGTGGTTAAGATGTATTAGGCTGAGCCCGAGGTCCGAAGAGCCTTGGCCTGGCCCGACCCAATGGCCCACTTGGCTTGCTTTAGTGTCTTATTGTGAGGAACCTTATTCAAGCTCGTCATTTTCCGCCGCCTCAGGCCGCTGGTCATAGCCGGCAGCCTCGCAAGACGACAGTGAATTGAAAGAAGACACTCGTTTGAACATCCTGAGTTGGCAAGTGATCGAACAGCATCCGTCACCATCGCTCTCTGCGGACGAAGAGGCCCAAACGATTCAATAGGCGACAGGTACAGTAAATTGGTTCTATTGAACGTAGATCGAAGATACAGCCGAATAATGAGACAAATAACGATGGAGGGATGAGGAAAGGAGGGAGGGAGAGAGAGAGAGAGAGAGAGAGAGAGATGACGTCTCGATAAGGACTGAAACTTAGAGTAGGGGTGTATCGATATTAAGAAATGTCTAAGGTTCTGAGAAAGCATGACAGCCGTAGTATTTTTTTTTATCAACGCAAGTTGTAAACGACAGTGATCTTGCCCATCAACACGACTAGGGAAAATTGTAATTCATAGATTAAAGTAAAGTTCGAAAGCGATGTTGATATCCCCGTCATCTACTCCATGACACAGCGCCCTAACATGTATGACTATATACGGCCTCCAAAACACCAGAATATAGAATAACAAAAGTTGAAAACAGCATAGCCGATATCTCTTCAACGTCGGTGGCATTAAAAGAGAAAACAAAGAGATAATATTTCCTATTTATAAACATGTCTTGACAGACAAATTCGAGAAAACTTTCTAACATTGAAGCCTCCTCTGTCTCTGTCTCTCTCTCTCTTCTCTCTTATCTATCTCACCTCTCTGTCTCTTCTTTCTTATCTCTCTCTCTCTCTCATCTCTTCTCTCTCCTCTCTGTCTCTTTCTTATCTCTCTCGCCTCTCTATCTCTTCCTTCTTATCTATCTCTCCTCTCTGTCTCTTCTCTCTTATCTCTCTCTCTCTCTTCTCTCACCTCTCTGTCTCTTCTTTCTTATCTCTCTCTCTCTCTTCTCTCACCTCTCTGTCTCTTCTTTCTTATCTCTCTCTCTCTTCTCTCACCTCTCTGTCTCTTCTTTCTTATCTCTCTCTCTCTCACTCTCTCTCTCTCTCTCTCGTTCGCTCGCTCAGTTGGGTGTGTGGTATAAGACCTCGTTAGTCTAGCCCGGACCCAAGTCTCTACCCGTAAAAGCCTGTAAGGATTTCCCATGGAAGGTTCACTGCCCCTCCTCTTTATCTCTCCTCCACTCAGCCCTCTACAGGAACAGTGAAAACCGAGGAAGGTTCACAGTAGGATATCTTTTCCTCCTTCCTGTCGACATCCTCCGGGAGAAATAATTGAGTGAAAGCCATCGTTATGGCTTTAGTGGGCCTTCGTCTGGTAGCAAGGGAAAGTCCTCCCCTTTCAATTCAACAGCCCCCGTCACAAAGGGAGATTCGTCTTGTCTGGGGGAGAGACACCGAGACCCTTCTCACTCTATGTAGTCGCCTCCCTGAGTGGAGACTCCTCCAAAGTCGCTGCAATTCCCAAGGTTTCCTCTCTAACCTTCGGTTCGGCAGGCCATGGAAAGCCTTGTGAAGCTGGCCGTGGGATACCCAGAGATCCTTCTATCCTTGGGTTGCTTCTTCTTCTTCCTCCTCTTCCGTGGACGGTGGGACGCCAATGCGCTTTGGAACTGGCCTCTGCTGGGCATGCTTCCGGGGCTCCTTTCGCAGCTCCATCGCTACTATGACTGGGTCTCCGAGACCCTCAGCGAGTGCGGTTGTACCTTCCTATTCAAGGGACCCTGGTTCTCCGGCATGAATATGTTGATAACCATCGACCCGGCCAACGTCAACCACGTCTTCAACAGTAATTTCGCCAACTATCCCAAGGGTGATGAGTTCCTGGAGATCTTTGACATCCTTGGCGACGGGATCTTCAATGCCGACTCCGATTCCTGGAAGAGTCAGCGGAGGGCGGCGCACATGCTCATCAGCGAGCACAGGTTCCGGCGCTTCGTGGCCAAGACGAGCTATGACAAAGTTGAGAAGGGGCTCGTCCCGCTCCTCGCCCATGTGGCGGAAAAAGGCACCGTCGTTGACCTGCAGGACGTGTTCCTCCGGTTCACTTTCGACACCATCTGTAACCTGGTCTTTGGTGTCGACCCGGGCTGCCTCTCGCCCGGTCTTCCTGCTGTCCCCTTCGCGAAGGCTATGGACGACGCAGAGGAGGTTCTGTTCTTCCGGCATTGCGTTCCCAAGAGCTGGTGGAAGCTCCTCAGGTGGCTGGGGGTTGGAGAAGAGAAGAGGATGTCGCTTGCGTGGGATGCCATTGACGACTTTATACACAACCAGATTTCCCTGAGGATGGAGAAGGTGAGCAAGATGAGAGAGGATAAGGGGGCGGACGAAGAATTGGCGCCGGACCTTCTCACTTCATTCATGCGCCTTCGACCAGACGTCGGAGACATGACTGTCGATTCGAAGAAGTTCCTACGTGACACAACGCTGAACCTGATGCTGGCTGGGAGAGACACCACCGGCGCGGGGCTTGCATGGTTCTCCTGGATGGTCTCCCAGCATCCTGACGTGGAGCAGAAGATCCTCGACGAGCTGAAGCCGATCCTGGCGCGTCTTCCAGAATCCCGCCGGGCTAACCCGGTCTTCTTCACAGCCGACGACGTCAGTTCGGCGGTGTACCTGCAGGCGGCCCTGTGCGAGTCCCTGAGGCTGTTCCCCCCCGTCCCCATGGAACACAAGAGCGCCGTGAAGGCGGACGTTCTTCCCAGCGGCCACAAGGTCGAACCAAAGACAAAGATACTCTTCAACTTGTACTGCATGGGAAGGTTGGAGGGCGTCTGGGGGAAGGATTGCTGCGAATTCAAGCCGGAGCGGTGGATCACGGACCGGGGGAGGTTGAAGCACGAGCCCTCCTACAAGTTCCTCTCCTTCAACTCTGGCCCGAGGACCTGTCTCGGTAAGGAAATTGCCATGACCCAGATGAAGGTGGTAGCGGCCACCATGATCCAAAACTTCCGCATCAAGGCGGTACCCGGTCATGCGGTGGTTCCCAGTCTCTCCATCATCCTCCACATGAAGAACGGGCTCTTGATTAACGTCGAGAAGAGGACCTAATCCCAGGCTCACCTCTTCATGGTCCTCTCTGCTAGGGTTCTTCTGTCCCAGTGGACGAAAGCTGTTCTTGTTGTGTGCAAGTCGCAGGGTTTCTGCCCCTCTCCAGTCCAACCACTGTTCTACATCATGCACGTCTGTCTTCGAGTCTCCGTCGTCTGTGGAGTAACGCCTACGACACGTGTACGGTCCTGGTGCGGATAAAGGGTCAGCGGGCTGTCAATCGTACGAGTGGCGGCGGCTGCTCTTGTGTCAACCGTGAGACTATGTCGATTGAAATCTTTGCCAACTTAAATAATGTTATCTGGACTCGACTAGTTTCTGACACGGCCGTGTTAATTGCCCGAAAAATTTCAAGTTTCAAGATATTTATGATATGCCCGATTTCATATCATATGACTATTTCACCTCGTCTGAAAATCGTAAATCTACGGACGTGGCATCCTCCACGTGTCGAGTCTGGGCATCTATCAACAAGTGTGCTCAGCCCCAGTTGGTCGTTCCGTCTTCAGCCGAGCCTTCATCTCCCCTCGTCCTTCTTTATCAATGGAGGTTGTGGCCCCCGACTGGAATCTCAATAAAATTAGGAATTCGCCGTGATTGTTCACAGTCGTTCGTTTCTGCTCAGGTGGGCCCGATGGCTGCTGGTCTTATTAGGGTCCCCTATCCCATTGGCACCGTGATCTTGAACCATTAGATGACAGGGCTCTGAAGGACCACCGATATCACCGAGCCATTGTTCGACACGTTTAGAACCAAGAAGCCCATAAACGGTCGTCTGAAGAGCCCAGAAATTTGTGTGGCGTGATTCGGTCTATTGGCATGTCAAGCCGGGGCCGCCCATTTCACACCAGCCGCCCGTTTTATGTCCAAAGAACAAGCTATTCCACATGCATGGGAGCGAACAACGAAGCCACAGTGAGCAGCGAAAGCGACGAAGATATGAGCTTAGCGAGAGAGAGAGAGAGAGAGAGATAGACAAAGGGAGAGCGAGAGGAGAGAGTGAGTGAGTGAGTGAGAGAGAGAGAGAGAGAGAGAGAGAGAGATAGACAAAGAGAGAGCGAGAGAAGGAGAGAGAGTGAGAGAGAGAGAGAGAGAGAGAGAGAGAGAGGGAGCGAGAGAGCGAGAGAGAGAGAGAGGGAGGGAGCGAGAGAGCGAGAGAGAAAGAGAGAGAGAGAGAAAGGGAGGGAAAGCGAGGGGGGAGAGAGAGAGGGAGGGAAAGCCAGTGGGGAGAGAGAGAGAGAGGGAGGGAAAGCGAGGGGGAGAGAGAGGGAGGGAAAGCGAGGGGGGAGAGAGAGGGAGGGAAAGCGAGGGGGAGAGAGAGGGAGGGAAAGCGAGGGGGAGAGAGAGAGAGGGAGGGAGAGCGAGGGGGGAGAGAGAGAGGGAGGGAGAGCGAGGGGGGAGAGAGAGGGAGGGAAAGCGAGGGGGGAGAGAGAGAGAGGGAGGGAGAGAGAGAGGGAGGGAGAGCGAGGGGGGAGAGAGAAGGAGGGAAAGCGAGGGGGGAGAGAGAGAGAGGGAGGGAGAGCGAGGGGGGAGAGAGAGAGGGAGGGAGAGAGAGAGAGGGAGGGAAAGCGAGGGAGAGAGGGGAGAGAGAGAGAGAGAGAGAGAGAGAGACGGAGAGACGGAGAGACGGAGAGAGAGAGAGATCGACGGAGCCGCATTACTGATCTTGTCACGACCCAGGCACATTAAAGGAAGTCTGAAAGGGGATCTCTCCTTTTGGCTGTGTTCTGTCCTCTTTCCTTTTCCCACAATGAACAATAAGTCTGACTAAACAAAATCAGTCATAATTAAATTAATGCACTCTGTTTGACCACATATTTGATTTGGTTTCTATAACTAAGCATACTTGAGTCCTTTAATTCAAAGGCATCAATGAATATAGTTCACCCCGGTCCAGAGCATAGCCAGGTCTGCCTGAAAGGCTGCTTTATGACCCTAACGGTGGTAGCATCTATCCACAGGCCCCATTCATCTAGCCTCTCATCGCCGGGCCTCCATCAGGCAGGTATCCCTGCTGTGCACTCCACTGTTACGCCCGGACCCAGCCCGCCCTGCGGTGCCCGTGTTTTAAGTATGAGCGTGAGAGCATTACTACGGCAAGTGCAACCCGTATGCCTGATGTCCTCCACGAGGGCAAGCTTGTGTCCTCGTGAAGGTGGAAAGTGGCGCGTGGCCGTCTCTGCTGTTCAAGATTCTTGACGGAAAATGAACTAAGATTGGAGCTCTTCGCTTCATCGAGGACCCCCTCTGGCCAAATAATGTTTGGTTGTCAATTTCAAAAACGAAGTCCTCCAAGACTCCAAGACTCCCTAGCTCGAAGCCGGAGATATATATTTTAAAAGCTGGGTGTTCTGAATAGGCGAAGCCTCAGGGGTAACTCCTAACCGTCGTTACGAGCAAGAGGTACTACGAAATATCTCAGTTGATACAAGTTCAGGGTTTCCTTTCTTGGAGCCTTGTGTTGTGTCGGCGACCGACAGACGGCAGCTCCATACCGGAAAATCTTGGTGTCCTTCGGGTCTTCAAAGAATCCCTAATGAGTAGGTCTGCTTCTGGACCCTCGGCTCCAAGAGCTTGAAATCTTCCTACGGATTGGATCAAAAAAAATTCTTGAATAGAGACTCTAGAGATGAATCGAAAAAAAATCTTTATTGGTTCTACCTCCTCTTTTTTATGAGGAGAATGAATCTTTTTATCGAAGGATCAGAAAAAAATCGGTCCAGATCTGCTGCGGTCTAGAACAAATATGTCCGATCCTGACTGATCCGATCCCTCTCCGAACGCCCTCGAAAGTTTGTTCCTCATTTCTATTACCATGTGAATTGCTCCATGATTTCTCCCTCGTTAGTTTGTTTACTAACTTCATCCCAACACCCCCCCCCTCTATGTATGTATGCATGTGGTTTAAGCAAGACCCAGGGAGAGTGTGAGGAAGGAGGAGAAAGAGAGTAAGATAGGGAGGGAGGGAGAGAGAACGAGCGAGCGAGAGAGAGAGAGAGAGAGAGAGAGAGTAAGATAGGGAGGGAGGGAGGGAGAGAGAGCGAGCGGGAGAGAGAGAGAGAGAGAGAGAGAGAGAGAGAGAGAGAGAGAGAGAGAGAGAGAGAGAGATAGAGAGGAGAGAGACTATTAACCCTCCATCGTTATATCACTTAGATATCCTTTTGGACACTATTTTTGCCTAGGTTTCTTTTGTCTAATGCGTTTCTTCATTCCACGCCATTGATTATGGCCCCTTTGAAAGCCCTACTCGCCCAGTCTCAGATATACGTACTTAACCCATTCACGTTTCCGACACTAGACGAAATCCTAATGAGATCCACGTCCGTTTATTTCCCATGATTTTCGGAGAGACTTTGGTCGTCAGAAGTTTATGCGAGGGACATATTCCTGTGGTAGAACTAAGCGATTCTACTAAGGTGATGTTATTTTGTGCAAGAAATCAGAATCTTGTTATTCATCCTTGGCTCCATCATGCCCATAATTAGGTGCCTTGTGAAGCTGAAGGTGGCCCAAGGGATCCTCCTGCCCTTAGATTGCATGTTGGTCAATGGTTCAAAAATGATTAGATCATTCTCTCCATTATCACCTCCTCCAACTCTGAATCTATTCTACTGATAGTAGTTGGAAGGAGAACAACTCGTGAAGCATGGGAAGTTTTCAATAAAAAAATTTCCAACAGATCTAGATCTTGAATTATAGAGTTACAATCAAGATTACATAACTATAAGAAAGGAAATCTACCTCTTGACTCATACATATAGAACATTAGGACCATTGGAGATGAACTTCTTGCAAGTGGTCACAAAATTGAGGAAACTGACTTGATATATGGCCTTCTCAGAGGCCTTGGTCATTTTTACAACTCGTTCTATGTGAGTATAAACCCTTAGTTGGATAGTTTAATGATTGATGATGTGATTACCAACTTAAGATCGTATAATACTCATATATCATGACAAAATGAAGACAAACTTGGAGAATTTTCACCCTCCACGAATTACTCACAAGTATATTTAAGATCAAATTGTGGATATCAAGAGGAGGCAAAAGCAACATAGGCAGAGGACAAAATTCTCAAGGTCAGCTCCTCGATGCCAGCTATGTCTTAGATATGGACACAAAGTAATATAATGGAGAGAGCAATTCAATAGAGATTTCCAACAACCTCCATTTAATAGAAAAATCTCTCAGCCGCCTCCTCAAGCATTTAATGCAAGTGTTTCTCAAAATTTTTCTGTACCCTCCACCTCTCTCTAGTATCCAGATAGTGGAGTTACAATGTAATAGCAAACCCAACAAACATTTAACAACAAATCCCCTACGATGGATAAGAGCAACTCTATGTTGATAATGGTCAAGGTTTGCCTATTTTTTCTCACAATCCTTCACTTATTTTCTCTCATTCAAAAATTTTAAAACTAAATAATATATTACATGTACCTAACATCACTAAATATCTTTTATCAGTTCATAAATTTTCTTTTGATAATGGTATATTCTTTGAATTTCATCTCTATTTTTGTTTGGTGAAGGACCAAGTGACAAAGGAAATTCTACTCAAGGGCAAAAATGAAAATGACCTCTACATGATGAACACATAACCACCTCCTTTAGCATATCTCAGAGAGAAAACCTCACCTTCAATGTCGCACAATAGACTATGACATCCCCATTTTTGTATTCTACAAAATGTAATCAAAAAATTTGAGCTACCAGTCACTCATCAAATCAAACATCACATATTTGATGCTTGCCATCTATCTGAATCACATAAACTTCCTTTTAAACTCTCTGTTCATACAACAAGTAAACCATTATAACTAGTTCACTCTGATGTTTGGGGGGTCTGCCACAATTTTATCTACATTTAGATTTTCATACTACATTACATTTTTTGATGATTTAATAAAGTACATCTGGTTATTTCCTCTAAAATGAAAAAGTAATGATATTGATATATTTTCTGATTTTCACTTGCAAGTAGAAAGACAATTCTCGATGAAGATAGTCTCCTTTCAATCTTATTAGGGAAGAGAATTTTAGTCTCTTCAAAAATATTTGAAGAAACATGACATCATCTATGGAGTTTCTTGTCCCTACACATTAGAACAAAATGATATTGTGGAACGAAAACATAGACATATTATTGAGACCTCTTTATCTCTCCTAGAACATGCCTCAATGCCAACAAAATTTTAGGATGAAGTAGTTGCCACTACTACCTATCTCATCAATATGATGATTTCTCCTTTATTAAAAAATAAATCTCCATATGAGTTGTTGTTTACGACAACACCATATTATAATTTTTTAAAAACTTTTGGGTCTTTGTTATCCTAATCTTTGTGCATATACTCCTCATAAATTAGTTATTGCTTTGAATGATATCTCTTTGTTGGCTAAATTTTCTTCATCATGGATATCAGTGCATTTTCCTTCAAACAAATAAACTCTTTATTTCGCAAGATGCTTTGTTTCATGAAAATACTTTTCCTTGTTCCTCATCTAACTATTCCACGAATCTCACTAATCATATATCATCTGAACCAGGCATTCTAGGTAGTCATCCATCCCCATTCATATCTACATTAGATCTGACTGAAATATATCCTATCACTATCTATTCATCTAGTCCCACTAACACATCAAGTCTAACAACTTTTGAATCATCCCCTCAAAATCAAGACAACTCATCTCACCTCGAAATAGAAAACACTACAATCATCACTTTTTCATATCACCCTAACTCTCTAAATGTATCTAACTCATCTATCAGTCCTAAATCCTCACCTTCTCCTTTGAAAACAAGATCTAGTGTTGATATATACAATCAAACCAAACCAATTTCAAAATATCCTTTACCAAAGTGTTTCTTAACATCTGCCAACTCACCTATCAAACCTACTTGTTATAGTACTACCTCAAAAACTAAAAACTAGAATATTTCCATGAATGATGAGTTTAATGCCCTCTTGCATAATAATACCTGAAAATTAGTTCCTATAAATGATAACATGCATATCATAGGTTGCAAATGGATTTTTCACTTAAAATACAAACATGATGGCATGATTAATCATTACAAAGCTCGGTAGTTTCCAAAGGTTACACACAACAAAAAGGTTTTGATTTCACTGATACATTTAGCCATGTGGCCAAAATTATCACTGTAGGGCATCTCATCTCCTTAGCTATTAGTCGTCAATAGAATATTCACCAATTAGATGTTTCTAATGCATTCTTTCACAAAGATCTTCATGACACTATATATATGGATAACCTCTTGATTATCTCATCCAAATTATCCTAATCATGTGTGTCTTCTACAAAAATCTCTCTATGATTTAAAATAAGCCCCTCACAAATAGTTTCAAAAATTAACTTCATTTTTAACTACTCTTGGTTTCTTTGGATCAAAGATAGATGGATCTCTACTTTTTAGGTATACAAATATCATTCCTTATTTTTTACTTGTATATGTTGATGACATGATTTTAATTATTCTTAATTCTCATGGCATTTTAGTCATCATTTCATCCCTCAACACTACATTCTCCATTAAAGATCTTGGAAAATCACATTTATTTTTATTCATCAAATTAATTCCCAATTTTACCAAATATGTCCTCTCTCAATCAAAATACATGATATCTCTTCTCAAGAAAGCCAACATGGACAATTGCAAACTAGTAATGTCTCAATGCTCAACATCAACACTAATTCCCAAACTCAATGAAAATATAGATCCTAGATTCTACCAAAGCATAGTAGGAGGCTTACAATACTTAACAATTACAAGGCCAACTATCTCATTTGTTGTGAATTGTGCTTGTTAACACATGCATAATCCATCCTCAGAAAGCTGGTTGTAGGTCAAACATCTTCTTAGATATCTCAAGGGCTCCATCCTTAGTGAAATTAACATGCATAATAATTCCAACACTTCTCTCACTATTTACTCTGATTTAGGTTAGGCTGGATCACATCATGATCAGTAGTCAATTAGTGGCTATCTCATCTACCTTGGTAAGAATCTAATCTCTTGGAGTTCTAAAAAACAAGCTACAGTTGTCAGATCAAGTACAAGAGTAGAGTACAAACTAGTAGCCAATGCTACTACAAAACTCATTTAGCTACGATCTCTACTTCATAAAATTCACATTCCTCTTACGATGAACCCCACGCTATGGTGTGACAACATTGGAGCAACTTATATTGCAGTGAATCCAATATTTCATGCTTGCACAAAGCATATAAAAATTGATTTTCATTTTCTTTTGAGAGCAGGTTAATTCTAAGCTTCTCCATATTATTTTCATCTCCACAAAGGATCAGCTGGCGGATGTTCTCACAAACTGCTCTCCAAGTTAGGATTCCTCCAAGTGAAGCCCAAACTCAACGTTCATCCCCCGTTGAGTTTGCTGGGGCATATTGAAGACAGACTTCTCAAAGAGCACGAGCTGACTCAAAACAAGTCACCAGGCCATTTTGAGAGAGCTGTGAACCGGACCAATTCTCCTAACCAATCATATTGAAGATAACTCTAGGCCACGTATGCCAAACACTATAGCCAATCAAAACACAAATAACTCTGCCACATCATCAGTAACGGGAAGAAAGCCAGAAAACAACTTGACTAACTGCTTGACTTTATTGTAGACAAAGTTCAAGAAAATTCCAAAAACAGCAACCTCGAACCATCTAAATTCTTTCATATAAATATTACATTCATATTATATCATAGTGTGCAAGAAATAAAAAATCATCTTTCCTCTCTCATTCTGTCTCTTGTTCTCTCTGTGTGTTCTTTCCTACCTTCGAGTTCTTTCACTCTTGTTCTACAGTGGGATATGCCGCATCCGCGTCCTCTGGAGCTGGCCTCTCATGCGCTGTGCCACGGTGTCGTCTCCCAGCTCCACCGATCTTACGAGTGGTCCATAGAACTCACCACGGATACTGCAGGCTCGCTCCTGTTAAACGGACCCTGGTTCTCCAGCATGAACATTCCCGCCACCGTCGATCGGCCAATGTCAGCCAAATCTTCAATGTCCACCACATTTTCAACGCCAACTGCCCCGAGGATGCCCAGTTCCTGGAGATATTCGACATTCTCGGTGACAGATCTTCAACGCCGGCTCCGACTCCTGGAAGAGCCAATGAAAGACGGTCGACTCTCTCATAAGCTAGCCCAGACTCCGCCGTCTCGTTGCGAGGACCAGCAGAGAGGTGGAGAAATTAATCGTTCCCCTCCAGGCAAGCGTCGCGGAGTAGGCCACCGCTGTGGACCGGCATGACATTTTCCTCTGGTTCAGATGGAGGGTATTTGTGGGAAGAGCTTCTGCGAGTTCAAGCCAAAGTAGTGGATCTCTGACCCGAGGACTCTAAAGCATGAATCATCCTACAAGTTCCTCTCTTCCAATTCCCTGCCGATGACTTGTCTCGGTAAGGACCTGACATTCAGCCAAATGAAGGGTTGTGGTCCCACAAGTTTCCACAATCGTTCACATATATTACAGGTTGATGGTTATCGTGGGAAATTGGGTTTGACTCTCTTCTTTACTTGACATTTTGGATATCGTGGTAGGTTTTTTGATTCATTTATCATAGTAAATACGTGAACAGCATTTATGTCATACTACCATATGCTACAATCAATCATTCTATTATCATCATTTGGTGACCTCTTAATGCCATTCTTGCTTATCTAAGGTGACGTCTTCATTGTTTTTGAGCAGGCATACTCACAAGGACCTCTCAGTGTCATTTTTACTTATATATGGTTACGTTTTCGGTGTATTTGTTAGAGCAAAAGTCTACCAGAGACTTGTGGAACACTACTCGTACGATTTGCACTACGAGAAGTAGAAAAGAAGAAAGATATCAATATATACCAAGAGCACTAGCACAAGATATTTATGTGGTTCAAAGCTCTACCTCATGTGTCCACAAGGGACAATGAAAGCTACAGTGATGAGACATGAATACGGAAGAACTCTCTCCAAGAACCTGGAGAACTTCCATGATGTTGGCTCTCCAAACACACCCAACGAAACAAGAGATTTTCTCTTATAACCTTCTTCAATTCACCTCAAAACCTCTTCCAAGATCTCTATAATGAGATGATAGAGGATGGGAGAATGGGCTCTTTATTTATAGGCACCAAAGGGTTTCCTCGAAAACATTGGCTAGTGAGAACCTCAAGAAACATATCGACCATTCACTCCCTCCTTGCGCTTAATGGTCTGGCTGTTATCAGGCCGCTCTGTCTAACCTATTTTGCATGTTACTCGGCTGCCACGTCCATGAGATATGAACATGCGCTCTCTCATACATTAATATCCTGTCTGAAAAAGGTACACCATATTAAATAATTGTATTTACGCAGGCATACTCGCAGAGATCTTTCAATATCATTGTCCAACGGATAGAGATGTGGAGGAAACATTAATTTTCGTTACGTCAAGTCCTAGCCACTCTGTTTACTTTTATTTCATACGATATGACTAGATTCCCACTGTACCTTGTCGCCACGTATGGGTCTCTTCTCGACAATGAGACATTTTCTGAATGACAGTCATATACATGCATTTGTGTGGGTGGCTGTGGGGTATCTCTTGCTGGTGTTAGAGCTGAGTGTAGTGCAGTAGCCTGGGATGTAAGTTGATGAGTAACGTATATGAGTTTCCTTGTAGACGGCTGATCATTTGTCTAACTAGTCAGTACTACCCTTTTCGCATCCATAAATTTGCATTGAATTGAGGGCATCTCTTCCTAAAAGAAGTGATTGTTAGAATAGTTACACGTAAAATGAGATCAGTTAATATATGAATTTACCTTATTCAATACCAAAGGACATTGGATTCTGCTCTCCAATTATCTCGTGTCTACTTCTCATTTCATGGATATGCCGCTCTGTCTTCAGAAATCGTAATATATCTGTATATGTATATATATATATATGAAGGTCATTCAAGAATAATCTCACATAAAATTGAAGCGCGAAATTTTTCTTGTGCAGTTCTTTCATAAGGATAAAGTCTAGCTAGAGCTTGAATCTGTCATTGAAATTTCCTTAAAATAATTTTGAAATAAAATATAAGGTTAGTTGGAAGTTGATACAACATGTTGATTTGTTTCCCCTGGCATCATTTTTTCAATATTGATACTTTAAATGGCATGCCTTCATTCAACTTTAATGGCATGGTGAAAGAATTTCCACATAGTTTCTGCATGATTAATACGATGAATTTGAAGCATCCATTGTAGAAAGGAACCAAAATTTAAAAAATTAAATCAAAAGAGGAAATTCTAGCCATAAAATGAGAGCAGGAGCACCGAGAATCATTTTATAAATAGTCGTAGCAATTAACAAAAAAATCTCTCAAAGAAACAGAAGCATAAAATGGTTTATAAATTACCATTCAAATGCGTGCCAATGTTGACGCCACAACGTTAATTAATACACATTTATCACTCTAGGAGCTAGCAAGTCCGGCACAGTTCCTATTGCGTACCCATGTCCTCTCTGACCTTCGCCACCTGCTCCATCCTCTGAGAAACCAACCGGCCTAGAAGTTGGCGATGGTTTCCAAGTGCAGCGGCATGCTGGAAGAACATCACGTCATCGGCATCATCTATACCGACTTCAAAACGGCAGGAAGGGAGGTGGCGCGTCAGCCAACCGGGGTCAACCCCGAAAATCAGGTTGCAGGTGGTGTCAAAGGTGAACTGGAGGGAAAAAGTCCTGTAGGTCCACAATGGTGGCCCGATCCACCGCACATGCGAGGGGAACGAGCCATTTTCCGCTATCTTTGCTGGTCCTCGCAATGAACTGCCGGAACTTGGGCTAGTTCATGAGAGAATCGGCCGTCTTCCGTTGGCTCTTCCAGGAGTCTGTGTCAGCGTTGATGATCCATCGGCGACGATGTTGAAGAACTCCAGGAACTGGACCGTTGGGGTTGTTTTTTTATGTCGTGTCAAATAAAATAATGACGAAGTTCGCGTTGAAAATGTGTTCACCGGATCGATAGTGGCGAGAATTCCCGGGTGGGACACCGCCAGCTTCACGAGGCACCTAATTATGGCAATGAAGGGGCTGGCGTTGATGATGTCTCTAATCTTGCCGCAATCGAGGGTGGCGAGGATGTCCACGAGAGAGCACCATGGCACTTACATAAGAAGGTGCGCCCGGACTCTTGAGGACCTCGGTGGCTTGATCGTGTAAACATTGGAGCCGGGAGATGAGCCCAGGGAGCTCACCCAGCGGAGCCCGGTTCCTGGAGAATCTCTGGGTAACCCACATCCGCAGCGAAGGAAGGGGAAGAAGAAGAGGAAGCAGGAGAGGGACAGGACACCCTTTGTGTAATCCACTTCTAGCCTCGCGAAGCCCATTGCTTCTTCCATTTCGAGGAAACCAAGCTTTTCAATTGGTGGAGGATATTATAAGAACATCAGCACCTCGATACTCTGTCCCTCTTCCAAGCCAGCTCCTCTCTCTCTCTCTCTCTCTCTCTCTCTCTCTCTCTCTCTCTCTCTCTCTCTCTCTCTCTCTCTCTCTCTCTCTCTCTCTCTCTCTCTCTCTCTCTCTCTCTCTCTCTCTCTCTCTCTCTCTCTCTCTCTCTCTCCCTCCCTCTCTCTCTCTCTCTCTCTCTCTCTCTCTCTCTCTCTCTCTCTCTCCCTCTCTCTCTCTCTCTCTCTCTCTCTCTCTCTCTCTCTCTCTCTCTCTCTCTCTCTCTCTCTCTCTCTCTCTCTCTCTCTCTCTCTCTCTCTCTCTCTCTCTCTCTCTCTCTCTCTCTCCCTCTCTCTCCCTCTCTCCCTCTCTCTCTCTCTCTCTCTCTCTCTCTCTCTCTCTCTCTCTCTCTCTCTCTCTCTCTCTCTCTCTCTCTCTCTCTCTCTCTCTCTCGCTCGCTCTTTCTCGTTCTCTCTCTCTCTCTCTCTCCCCCTCTCGGTCTCTCTCTCTCTCTCTCTCTCTCTCTCTCTCTCTCTCTCTCCCTTTCTCTCTCCCTCCTCCCTCCCTCCCTCCCTCTCTCTCCCTCTCCCTCCCTCTCGCTCCCTCTCCCTCCCTCTCGCTCCCTCTCTCTCCCTCTCCCTCCTCTCTCTCTCTTTCTCTCTCGCTCTCTCTCTGGGGAAATCTTGATCGCTAACACGTAGCTAGTACGAGTGATCGATGTGCAATAAGACCTCCTCATTAAAGGGAGCCGTCCAAGGCTGTAACGCGGAGCACTTCTCAAGTACAGTGAGAAGTATTGCCACGCGGTGTGTCTAAGAGAGCTTCTCTCTCCGAAGGGACCAAAACTCTTCGTGTTGCATCTTACGTCGGGATTAGCCGTCCCCACTTCATGCATGCATATCTCGTAGTCGCGGTCGTTGCTGGGCTTACGCCTTTGAGGATTCTACGCGATTTTATTTTGTGGAAAATAGATCGGCGAATATTCCCACGATAATTAAATCGTATCAGAATATGGCAGTTCAATAAAAGAGTGCCGTAAAATTTATAAGACGGGTAAGTATGTCATTAAATTTTCTGAGTTTTGGTTCCAGAAAAGTGGAAATTTGATGCACTTATGTTAATGTTTAGAAAATTCCGAAAAGTGAACAAGTTACGGCAAGTTTGGGAGCCTTTCACAGCCTAGATTACCGCAAATGGCCCACCTCTCCATAGGGTCACGTAACTCTATTTTTGTGCCCTTAATAGGCCGAGTATTTCGGGCATTTCCAACGGCTTCTTTACTGCTTTATGTTCAAAAAATATGATTTCCAGCTAAGAAGTATGGGAGCAAGTCTCGTTAAAGTTATTCCAATCAGAATCTTACTTATGGTATCATGACACTTGTCAACTAGAAATATAGATTTCAGATGACTGTGGGGCCCATCTTTGGCGAAGGCATCTCAAGCACGCACCTTTGACCGAAAATAAATCTTTCTCACTCCCTTCTATCAGAAAGCCGGCCCACAGTCATGACCCTTACTTGTATCTACAGTTGTCCTTGTACCAAATGAGACTTCATGAAATGGGGAATCCCCCGCAACTGATCATAGTTGTTCGTTTCGACAAAGGTGGCCCCCTGTGGTGCTCGTTTCACCACGGTCCCCCCCTGATTATCAAAATATAATCCGCCGTCGGATGAAGTCTCAATGGACCACGGCTTTCTCCCAGCCGTGGGCTCGCCTCTATACCGGTGTTTCGACTGCTGGGTCCAGCCCATTTATGACTGATACACCAAAAACTGGTTGTTTCGAAAGCCCATTAAATTGAGTGGGGTTGCTTTATCTATCAACAAGTCGCGCTTCGACAGCCCATTTCAAGGTGGGCAGGCATTTTACGGCCAAAGAACAAATACCTGGCCCACGCGGCAACGACAATAAAACGCCTCTGCGAAATGAGCAGTAAGGTATATATATACATATATATCAATTAAGATACGGAGAGTCGGAGAGAGAGAGAGAGAGAGAGAGAGAGAGAGAGAGAGAGAGAAGCTGGGGCAAGCTAATGATAAAAGAATCGACCAACTGGATATAAGAGGGCTTTCTCGCGTTAATGAATTCGACATGTCCAGCTCATTAAAAGAAAGTCGGAAGGGGACCTATCCTACTAGCTGTGCCTTATTTTCTTTCATATTCCCGCAATAAATGATGGTCCGAGTTCAACATAATAAACCGTTACTTAATGTGGATTTTTTTTACCACACATCTGTACTAATCTCAAACTAATCCCATATGGGTCATCAATTTGAAAGCTCAACGACCTCTCCCTACCACTGTCTGGCTTCCTTTAACACCAGTAGCACCCTCCAGCTCTTCCTCCCCTCCCTCTCTCATCAGAGGACGGCAAGTAGCCTTTCTCTCATCACCGCTGTCAAGGTCCCCCCGAATCCCCATCTTTAAAATTTCAGAAGACCAGGCGAGAAGGGGTTTCCATGGCCGGAACCCAGACGGCCTGTGAGAATTTAAATTTGATCATGAGACAATAATTACGACATGTGCAAGTCGTAGTGTGACCCCCTTCAAGTGGTAGCCTGTGTCAACGTGGAGGTGAGAGGCCACGGCTTCAATTAAGAGACAACGTTCCGACTGAGACCAGATCTGTCAGCGCCAGACATATTTCTGTCCGAACTTTGATAATGGGATTAGCCACTAATTATTATCACGTTAGACGGAATCCTTTACCAAAGGCGAAGCCCGACTTTTGTTCACTTCCTGTCGCGAATCGAGGGTCAGAGATTCTGAATGTCTTAAACCTCGTTTCTATGACCTTGTAAGTTGCTCCAAGATTTCTCCCTCATCAGTTTGTTTACCTATCTCTCTCTAGATATATATCTATGTATGTGTCTATCTATTTTCCTATTCGTCGATCAATTGATTTCTGTCTTTATCTATACGCCCGCAAGTGGGTTTAGGTCGGGATATAGCTGCGAGAATTTGTCTCATAACACTTCTGGTTATGTCTCATGGGAAGCATATTAATGCAGGAGGCAATAATTGTAAGAAAGAATGATTTTTATCTTGCGGAGTAAACGGCACTTTAAAGGCTTAATTTCGATTCCCAGCGTCTTATGCGAGGTTTGGGCCAAGTCTGAGCAGAGTCAAACGTAGGAAATAATGTTGCTGCTAATGTGGCACCCCCTCGCATGACCACCGCGTGAGAACGAAGCCTACTCGGGCCCTCCACAACTACCAGTGACCTATAGAACGGGATAAAAAGTCAATCACGTATGTGGTCATTGAGAGGCGACGTGTTCACTTTCTAAGCCGAACTCTGCGAAGCCTCGACGTTACCCCGAAGAACCTGCGTCATGCCTATATTTTTTTCTGAACTTGATCTTCAGGCTCAAACTCACAAAACCACGCTGAGGGCGGTTGACCTTGGGACTTCCACCGTACAGCCAATAGTATGAGAACATTTTCATCCGCTGCTAGTCGCTTTAGCCTCAAGCAAGTATTTTATTGCAAGAGTCTGCGTCTCGTAGCATTCCATTGATATCAGTGACGTAAAGGAATTTAATCTGCCTAGGCGCCGGTCACTTGTTTTCAGCCACTCACTCAAATGAGACTTTGTTTACCCATGAAAACACCTTTAGATGTCTCTCTACGTGCTTGTAGACTCTCAAGGGCATTGAAGTCACCGGTCCTAACCTACTACTATATTTTGCCTTATTAATACTTAATCCTCCACGTCAATAACCTCCGTTTTCGCTCCTTGTTCCATAAAATAATATGCCAACATCGAGTAGAAGTCATTAAATAAAGAACACCTTGTAACAATTCGATTATTTTTTCCCTTTCGAAAATAATGTGTTAAAACTATTGTATTTAGAATGAGCCAAGGAAAACTCTGCCTCTATGAAAAAATGCGTTGCCTGCGGGGCTGTCGAATTGTTCGAGACGGTACTTCTCCGTGTCGACGGAAGAGGCGAGTTGGTCAGTCTCGTTCGATTTTTCACTTAGACCGCCTTTCGTACATTGTTTATGCGAAGGTTTATTTTATATCTAAGTTATCTTCTGCACCATTAATTATGAGTCCCTTTCACAGCCCTACTCACCCCTATCATGCATGCAGAGGACAACCCGATCACGTTTGTTCCACTAAACTAACTCCTAATGAGACGACTGTCCATTCGGTTGTTCCAAGACAATCGGGGTGACTTCTGTCTTCAAAAGTGCCCGTGGATGGTCATGATTCATTGGGTAGAATCAAGTACACACAGAGGATCGTCTTCTCTATGAGAGGGCAGAACCTTGTCAATGCTATAAAATCCTTCCCTTAGGACTAACGTCCTCTCCCAACCCGCTCCCAATCCCCTCTCTCCAATCTCTCCCTCACTCTCCCCAATGGCTATAATCACGAGCCTCGTGAAGCTCGCGGTGGCCTACCCAGAGACCCTTCTGTCTCTCGCCTGCTTCGTCGTCCTCTTCTTCTACAGTGGGTTACGCCGCAGTGGCGTCCCCAGGAACTGGCCTCTCCTGGGCATGTTCCCTACCATCCTCACCCAGATCCACCGCTTCTACGAGTGGTCCGTAGAGCTCACCCCCCACACCGGTTGCACCTTCCTGTTCAAAGGACCCTGGTTCTCCGGCATGAACATTCTCTCCACCATCGATCCGGCCAACATCAACCACATTTTCAACGCCAACTTCGTCAATTACCCAAAGGGCACTCAGTTCCTGGAGATCTTCGACATCCTCGGCGACGGGATCTTCAACGCCGACTCGGACTCCTGGAAGAGCCAACGGAAGGCGGCCCACTCTCTCATGAGCGAGCCCAGGTTCCGGCGTTTCGTTGCGAGGACCAGCAGAGAGAAGGTGGAAAAATGGCTCACTCCCCTCCTCGTACGTGCTGCGGAGCAGGCCACCGTTGTGGACCTGCAGGACTTGTTCCTCCGGTTTACCTTCGACACTACCTGCAACCTGGTCTGCGGGGTTGACCCGGGATGCCTGTCGCCCGACCTCCCTTCCGTGCCGTTTGCCAACGCTATAGACGATGCTGAAGACGTGTTGTTCTTCCGGCACACTGTCCCCATGAGCTGGTGGAAACTGCTGAGGTGGCTGCAGGTGGGGGAGGAGAAGAAGATGGCGCTGGCGTGGGAAACCATCGACGAGTTCATGAATAATCTGATTTCCCAGAGGATGGAGGAGATGAAGCATGCTAGAGAAGACCGAGACCAGGACGACGACGTTGCGTCTGACCTACTATCATCATATCTGAAGACCCGTCCCAAGCTCGGAGACGTTGCCGTCGGATCCAAGAAGTTCCTGCGAGACACAACCTTGAATTTATTGTTGGCAGGGAGGGACACCACGGGCACGGCGCTCTCGTGGTTCTTCTGGATGATCTCCCAGCATCCCGATGTGGAGCGCAAAATCCTTGACGAGCTGAAGAAAATTCCAGCAAGTTCTGCCCACGAAGGAAAGCCTGCCGTCTTCAAGGCCGAAGACATGAACTCAGCCTTGTACCTGCACGCAGCCTTATGCGAAGCCCTGAGGCTTTTTCCACCGGTTCCCTTGGAGCATAAGAGCCCCAAGCTGGCGGACGTCCTTCCCAGCGGCGATAAAGTCGAACCCGAGATGAAGATACTCATCAACCTGTACTCCATGGCCAGGACCGAGGGTATATGGGGGAAGGACTGCCGCGAGTTCAAGCCGGAGCGGTGGATCTCCGATCGGGGGACCCTGAAGCACGAGCCATCCTACAAATTTCTTTCCTTCAACTCAGGGCCGAGGACCTGCCTCGGCAAGGACATGGCCTTCAGCCAGATGAAGGTGGTGGCGGCTACCCTGATACACAACTTCCGCTTCAAAGTGGTGCAAGGCCATGTCGTTGCCCCAAAGCTTTCCATAATCCTCCACATGAAGAACGGGCTGATGGTTAACGTGGAGAAGAGGGCCTGACTCGTTTCCTTCTTGACGTTCCAGTCGTTGTGGTAGGTTTTTCCATTCGTTGCTTGTAATAAATGCGTGAACAATATTTCCGCCATTCTCCCATTCGATACAATCAGCCTTTCCACTGTCACCGTTTCGCTAGTCCTTGATGTCCTCTTTACATCCATAGGGGTCGTCGCAATAAAGACAAAGCACTGCTCATCTACTTCAAGCCGTGGCCAGTTTGTTTACTAGTTCGTAAAACGAATGTCCAGATTTCCACTTGTACTTGTTTTCGGGGCCTGTATAATTCTGCTCGCACGTGAGGGGGGTCGATGCGGCTCAAGTTAAAGGGGCAAGAGTTGTCCCGTAGGGGGGGAGGCCATGCGTCTAGACAGCCTCACGTGTACTATTGGATGTACCAAAGAGGAATGGATTATATCTTTTGAAAGGAAGAGGTCGGAATGTGTCATGGTTACTGATGACCAAATGACTTAGGATTACATGTCATGCTTTTTCATCTATACCCATATTGACACTGTGTATTGTTAATATTAGTGACATGTCTACAAATAAAAATCAAATGGGGTGAACTGGTGTATTTTTTCTGCCAAATTGAGTCATTTGATGAGGGTAACCGCAAGCATACCAAGATTTATAATAGCTTGGTTAGTACTTAGCTCCATTCTTCTGATATCATACCTTACGAATTTTATTGCTCCTATTAAGTATAACTATTGGACATGACATAAATATGGTTAGACAACTTTGTTGATGATTCTAATAAGGCAAATTCGAGACCGAGTACAGGTGAGCTGTTATGAGTTCAAATTCGCTCTAAGGTGGTCATACACCTACTTGCATGAATTTTTCACCCCATCAAACAACTAGGTAAGATAACTATTAAAAATAAATGGCTGGATACTTATTTTATTAGTACAAATATTGACAACTACTTAAACCTTGTTGACTTTTATGAATATAAAGATAAAGTATTTTTCATATATCTAAGGGTGACACAAGTGTACATGTATTTTTTATGTAAAATTATACTATACAGATGATCTCTTAATTTAATTTACAGTACCAAATTACTGTTATGTCCTTATAAGTTTTATTTATCATAAAGAACATAAAAATCATATAAGTTATTGGATTCCCCTCCGAAAAATATAAAGTGAAAAGAAAACTATTTTTATAGTCCTAATATCATATGGGACTTTTCTAAGCATTTTAACCAAAAATTAAAATTATTATAAACAACATAATTTTAGAGAATAAATTATTATTTTACCTTGAGATGTATTTTATTAATGTTAAAACAACTAAAAATCCCTAATAGAGGTGATCACCAATCCTTCCTTGTGGTGGCATTATATGCAAACGCCATAGTTCCAAAACCCAACATTATACGTATATGGTCACAAAGTACTTTTTTCTGAGGTCCAAATTGACATATATATAAGGCCATTCACGAATAATCTCACTTTTAATGAACTAAGTTTAATATTAGTTTATTAATTTTTTATTAAGGATAAAGTATGAAGGAAATTTTGCTTTGTCCTAAAACTTGTTGTACAAGTATGAAGGAAATGTTTAACACTTCGATTGTTTTTGTCTTAAAACATTTTTTAGTGTTGATATTTTGGATTAATTTTTGTCCGAGTTGAATACATTGTAACATGATTTTTACTATATTCTATATTAAAACATTAATGTATTATATTATATTTTCACCTGAAGTGGTACAGTTTTAAAAATCAAGGAATTCAGATATTTAAGGGATACAATGAGTTAAAATTAGAAGGACATTTTACTATGATCAAGTCTAGGGAAAAGAAATCTTGAGTACTTAGAGTAATCTTGTTAATTTTGAATAATATGATCTTAGTTTTCCTTGAACAAAGGAACTTGATTTTTAATAAAGTGGATCGGATTAGATCAAAGGGCTTGGACTAGGCCAAATGGCATTTGGTGCCTATCTTGTGATTTACACACAAATCAAGAGCAGACAACTTGAAGATTGATCAAATTCGGTGTGAGATGAGGAGAGAATTTGAATACTTATGGAATACTTGATTGACCTTTGATATGATGCAGTTTTTAGATTTCTTCTTGATGTTGATGTTGATGATCCATAGTAGATGGAACCAAAGAATTCAAGGAGAATGGCATCAAGAAAGGGAAGGAGAGAAGAGGAAAGGACTTGATCAAGAGATCAAATCACTTTAGGAGGGAAGGGAGTACTTGGGAGAGAGAAGGGAGGACGAAGTGACAATACTTGTTTGAAATTCATGAAATTTTGTCTCTTGTTCACTTCACATGTAATCACTCAATACTTAACAATCCTCCTATGATATGAAAGAATTCATGAGGGATTTAGTCACAATAAGGAGGAAAAACATGATTTGGTTGATTGATGAATAAAAGTCAACAACAAAGAATGAAATAAACTTTAAAAAATAACAACAATTGAAACTTTCACCCAAGGTCACATTGACCAACAAAGGATAGAAAGAGAATCTGTCAATCTTTAATGATCCTCCTGTGATATGAAAGAATCCATGTGAAATTTAGTCACAACAAGGAGGGAAAACACAATCTAATTGATTGATGAATAAAAGTTAACAATAAGGAATGAAATAAACTTTAGAAAACAACAACAATTAAAAGTTTCACCCAAGGTCTCATTGACCAACAATTGATAGAAAGAGAATCCGTCAACACTTAATGATATTCTTGTGATTTGAATCTACATGGGATTTAGTCACAACAAGAAGCAGAAAATATGATTTGATTGAGTGACGAATAAAATTCAATGGTAAGGAATGAAATAAACTTCACAAAAATAAAAAAACGTAAAACTTTCACCTAAGGTCACATTGACCAACAAATGATAGAAATAGAATTCATCAATGCTTGATGATCCTCCTATAATATAATGAATTTGTGTGTGATTTACTCATAACAAGAAAGGGAAAACATAATTTGATTAATTGATAAATAAAAGTCAATGACAAGGAATGAAATAACTTCAGAAAACACTAACAATTAAAAGTTTCACCCAAGGTCACATTGACCAACAAATGATAGAAAGAGAATTCGTCAATGCTTAATGATCATTTTGTGATATGAAAGAATCAGTGTGAGATTTAGTCACAACAAGGAGGGGAAAACATGATCTGACTGATTGATGAATAAAAGTCAACGATAATGAATGAAAAAAACTTCAGAAAATAACAACAATTAAAAGTGTCACCAAGGCCATGTTAACCAACGAAGGATAGAAAGAGAATACATCAATGCTTAATGATTCTCTTATGATATGCATGAATCTGTATGGGATTTAGTGACAACAAGAAGGAGAAAACATGATCTAATTAATTGATGACTAAAATTCAATAAGGAATGAAAAAACTTTAGAAAATAAGAAAAATTAAAAGTTCCACCCAAGGTCATATTAACCAACAAATGATAGAAAAAGAATCAGTCAATGCTTAATGATCTTTCTGTGATATGAAAGAATCTATGTGGGATCTAGTCACAACAAGGAGGGGAAAACATAATTTGATTGATTGATGAATAAAAGTCAATGACAAGGAATGAAAAAAACTTCACAAAAAAAATAATAATTAAAATTTTCTCTCTTAATTTGACGATTGTGGGGAAGAGAATGCTAGCCACATAGAGATAGCAAAGTTTGGTGATGATCCTCACTCTATGCACCATGGGAGTAAGATGCATATATCAATGGTCTGAGGTGTCCTTGTGTGTTGACTTTCGATGATCCACAATAGCCTCTAATGTTGTCACCACTAGAGAGGAGGGAGAAGGGACAAGTTGACCTATCCTAGGTGGTCGAGGACAACATTAAAGGAAGGATGAGTAAGTTGTCCCCATGGTAAGACAAGGATGCACCAAGAGGTGACAGAAGATGAAAATGTGAATGAGGAAGGGTGGTGGCTGCTCCCATTATTTAACTAGTTGTCTTACCATTTGTCTTCCTCTCTTGCCCCTCATGGTCTGTAAGAATTACAAGAATGTCTCATAAAAATTATGATTTTACCAAGTTTAATTAATAGATGTTTAATAAGGCAAGATCATGATCATATCTTGCATCATGATTATTAATTAATATTAATTAATCTTCCCCCAAAGGCTACTGATATGTATTTCATAAATAAATCATCTCATTTATCTTCTCTTTTCTATACTTGTAATTAAACATAAAAAATAATGAGATAAATGTATCATCACATAAAGATGCAAGTATAGAATGTCTAATACATATTCATGATATTCCTACATTCATTAAGCTTTACTCTTACATCTTCTTGCCTTTTTATTAAGATAATTTGTTGAATTATCAAGAACTTATTCATCATCATTTAAAAATATTAAATATTATGTAATATGGTTACAAAAATATTATATAATAAAAGATAATATATTTTTTATGAATCACTTGTACCTATTTAATTATATATTTGTCATTTCATCTGCAGAAGGTTATTTAGTTAATGTTCTAATGTTCTAAAAGTAAAGAATCACTTGATCTCGTGAAGTAATAGTTTGAATTTGATTGTTAGTGATTTGATCATATAATCAATAAAGATATTTCATGCAACAATTACATTAAATGTATTGAATATTTGAAACATACTCATGATATATATGAATAACCATTAATATTCAGTACATACTAATAAATTTTCACTAGGAACTATTGAAACCAAGGCATCAACATGAAGATTTTGGTTTTGCCTACATATAGTTGTGAAATTTAAATGGAGATTTGAAAATCTTAATTCAAATAGAGGTATGAAATCTAGGAAGTTGTTGAGCTTGTAGTCTAATCCCTAATAAAATTTTATTAGAAGTTGTTGAGCTTGTAATACACATATGTCAGGATGACTAAACCATTATAAAAGTATTATGTGAATATGTTGATGATAATCACTTATGATTATAATTTTGGGTGAAAAGAACAAAAATGAAAACGTGATAATTCAACCCCCTCTCCTCCTGATACCACATCATCATTTTGAGGCAAACAAAGTTTTTGGCATGCTTACACTGACTTGGAGTCATGAATCTATAGGAGTCAAGCTAATAAATCAGTATTTTGCCAGGTGTACTAAAGCAAATATAGTAGAAACCGGGAGTAAGTTAAGCTTACAAGATTAGAGTAGGCAATGAGTGTTGAGTCACCATAATACTATTATGTGATACATGCTATATATTTCCTAAAAGGATAGTTGCTTGTGAAGTCTAGGTTGAGATCAGAAATAGGGACGCCTCAAATCATTATACTAGACATGTCTAGGTGATTCATCATTATTATAATATTGTAATCTTTGTTGGTAGTTTTTGAAGAGTCAAATGTAGACCCTATAAATTTTTATTGATACTATTTTGAAACTCAATAAATTTAACTCTAAAGAAAAGCCACTTAGACTATCTATATCACCAAGGATATAGTTATATATATTAAAATAACCTTTTTCAGATTCAGGTGAGCTCTAATTCCAATCATTGTGGGTTCACGGGTTTTAGATGTTTTTTACTGTATATATGTAGTTATGTTTCTTCTCAAACTAAATCCACATGATGAAGTAGATTTAGATGAAGACAATACTTTGGACAGTTCATGCCATCGAGATGTATATATATAAATATGTATAATATATATATATATATCTCTCAAAATAAAAATTTACTCACCCAATGATGGATGTATGACAAATATTTGTGTGAGAGGTCACTCACAATTTGTGGGGCTGAGATCAAACTGAAGTACCACCAATGGTTTGGAATTTATTGTAACAAGTAATTGAGAATTTTCAAAGTAATTAAGCCGGAAACATTTGTGGTGAATCTCTTATGAGTTTCACAATTCCGGATTGTATGATGAAATAATGTGGTTCGCATTTATGTCTATCATGCATAGTGAGTGATCCAATGACAGTCCCCTTTTGATGATCGCACATTCATGACTTGTACGCTTTTAGAGTCCAACATTCATGACCAATAAGGACCAATCATATTTAGTTCTAGACCTTGTTTGTGAAATTGATCACCTAATATTATTTAGCCAAGGGAGTCATCGACGGAATGATGAGCTTCAATCTTGTCTCACTTTCAGTCTCCAAATTCAGCCAGGCCATGACACCGGAGTGCCCAGCAACAATACTTGCATGGTGGATTGTCGGCGATGAGAGGGAAGGGGAATAGGCTCCGTAGGGAGATGATAACACAGTTAGTGACAGAGAGCAGCCTCTTAGGCGGGACTGGTTATGCCCTGGGCTGGGCGAATTAACCATGTTCATTGATACTTTTTTAATTAAATGGATCGATTCAAGTTAGTCAGAGGCACCAATTCAACTATGTGCTCAAGTAAGCTAAATTACCTTCAGCCTGACTGTTTTTGTTTAGTTAGACTTATGGTTCTTTGTGGGGAAAACAAAAGAAGACTGACGATGGCTAGAAGGGGCGATCCCCTTTCAGACTTCACTTTAATGATCTTGGGCTATGTCAAGATCACTAGTGCGGCTCACTCACACAGACGAATTCCATATCCACCTAGTTTGCCCTCCTCTCTCTCTCTCTCTCTCTCTCTCTCTCTCTCTCTCTCTCTCTCTCTCTCTCTCTCTCTCTCTCTCTCTCTCTCTCTCTCTCTCTCTCTCTCTCTCTCTCTCTCTCTCTCTCTCTCTCTCTCTCTCTCTCTCTCTCTCTCTCTCTCTCTCTCTCTCTCTCTCTCTCTCTCTCTCTCTCTCTCTCTCTCTCTCTCTCTCTCTCTCTCTCTCTCTCTCTCTCTCTCTCTCTCTCTCTCTCTCTCTCTCTCTCTCTCTCTCTCCCTCTCTCTCTCTCTCATATACCCAAGCCCCACCACTAAAGACCACAATGTTAGTGGACTCCATGTCACCACATTGAGCGACTATGCCAACTGTTGAAGCCACCCCACATCGTCGTCAACGGACCCAAGTGAACGATCTGAATTTCTATTATTACTAGACTTTATTTCTCTTTATTTATTTATTTTCATTGTAATACTCTCTCTCTTCTTGAGGCCTATAAATAGGCTTAAGATTTCTATGAAATGTTGGTTAATCTTTGGTTAAAATTTATCAGCACAAAGATCGTGTCCTAGGAGATCCATGTGACTGCCGCCACTTACAACTACTACCGTCACATAGATCCCACCCTACCTTGTGGTCAACCCTACCTATCTTTCATTGGTGGCCGAACATTCCCTCATCTCATCTTTCCTCGTATGTATGTCCACTACCGTTGGACTTAATTGTGTGGACTCATGACCAGCCAAGTGGGCTATGATTTCCTTGTTTGGAGCCTGACTAAGATTTTGAAATATGAAACTTTATTTTATCACGATGACTTGAGACAGTTCTCCCGTCCTCAATCAATGAACAGTCTTCTCACATCATCACAACCGGCTTTAAAGGTTCAAATCCAATTGTGTGCAAGTTTTGTGACTTATTATTTATTTGTAGTATTCTCAATACATTTCATCAGTGTCAATCCTATTTGTCTTGCATCAAGATATTTAAGAATGAAGTGAGAGTATCAAATATATATTGACAAAAAAAAAAGGTCATACAATACTAAGGACCGTACACCGACGAGATATCAACATGCGATGATAATAAATTATTCAGAGAAATCCCAAATACAATGCCGCCTAAAAAGAGAAGACATCATTGTTTGCCGGCAAGCAGACCCTTTTCTTGACACTTACCAGCATCCCGTACTTCATGTGGAGGATAATGGAGAGACCAGGGACCACGACATGACCTTTCACCACCGTGATGTGGAAGTTGTGGAGCAGAGTGGCTGCCACCACCTTCAGCTGAGTGAAGGCCATGTCCTTGCCGAGGCAAGTTCTCGGCCCGGAGTTGAAGGAGAGGAACTTGTACGAAGGCTCGTGCTTCAGCCTCCCCCGGTCGGAGATCCACCGCTCCGGCTTGAACTCACAGCAATCCTTCCCCCAGATGCCCTCCATCCTTGCCATAGCGTACAGGGAGAAGAGTATCTTCGTCTTTGGGTCGACCTTGTGACCGCTGGGGAGGACGTCCGGCCGCACGGCTCCCTTGTGCTCGAAGGGGACGGGTGGGAACAACCTCAGGCTCTCGCAAAGGGCTGCCTCCAGGTAAATCGCTGACCTGACATCGTCGGCATCAAAGACGACCGGGTCGACTCGGCGGGACTCTGGAAGTTCCGTCATAATTGGCTTCAGCTCATCGAGGATCTTCCGCTCCACCTCGGGATGCTGGGAAACAACCCAGAAGAACCATGTGAGGGCCGTGCCGGTAGTGTCTCTTCCCGCCAGCATCAAGTTGAGCGTCGAGTCTCGTAGGAACTTGTCAGAAAGGACGAAGTAATGACCGTCATCGTGTTGAGCGCGTAAGTACGAAGTCAGCAAGTCTGGAGCCAGTTCCTCCTCCGTATCCTTGTCTTGTCTAAGCTTTGCTGCCTCCTCCATCCTCTCTGAGATCCGGCCGGCTATGAAATTGTCGATGGTTTCCCGCGCCAACGTCATCTTCTTCTCTTCCCCCACCTGTAGCCATTTCAGGAGCTTCCACCACCCCATGGGCACAGCATGCCGGAAGAACAGGACCTCCTCCGCGTCGTCTAGAGCTTTGGCGAAGGGCACGGAAGGGAGATCTGGGGACAGGCAGCCCGGGTCAACACCGAAGACCAGGTTGCAAGTGGTGTCGAAGGTGAACCGGAGGAACACATCCTGCAGATCTACGACGGCGGCCTTCTCGGCGACACGAACTAGGAGAGGGACGAGAACTTTCTCCACCTTCTCTCTGCTCGTTCTCGCGACGAATCGCCGGAACCTGGGCTCGCTCATGAGAGAGTGGGCAACCTTCCGCTGACTCTTCCATGAGTCAGAGTCGGCGTTGAAGATCCCATCGCCGAGGATGTCGAAGATCTCCAGGAACTGGCCGCCCTTGGGATAGTTGGCGAAATTGGCGTTGAAGATGTGTCTGATGTTTGCCGGATCGGAGGTGCAGAGGAGGTCCATGCCGGAGCACCACGGCCCCTTGAAGAAGAAGGTGCAGCCGGACTCCCTGAGAACCTCGGTTGTCCAGTCGTGGAAGCAGTATAGCCGCGAGACGAGACCGGGGAACATACCTAGCAGAGGCCAGTCCCTGGGGTAGCTACTACCCCGTCTCCCCCGGCGGAGGAAGAGAAAGAGGAAGCAAGCGACGGACAGGAGAATTTCTGGGTAACCCAATCCTAGCTTCCTCAGGCTCATGCCTAACCCCATCTCGATGAGCGGCCTGATTCTTGGTGGGGAAACGAAATTTCTAGTTCGAGGTGGATAATATATACACCAGGTTCTCTCTCTCTCTCTCTCTCTCTCTCTCTCTATATATATATATATATATATATATATATATATATATATATATATATATATATATATATATATATATCTCTATCTATCTATCTCTATCTATCTATCTATCTCTATCTATCTATCTATCTATCTATCTATCTATCTATCTGTCTGTCTGTCCATCTCTCTCGGCAGTTCTCACCTGCGCTAACTCGTAGTCATTCCCAACCGGTCAGCTGACTCATCGGAAACACCTTTTACATGACTGGGAGCCGAACACGGCGATGTGGGGCGGCAATGACGGCCGTATGGAATGCGTGAAAGGTTGCGTGGCTTCCCTGGCGGAGTATGCAATACGATTTCGTCTTATGAGGGGGCCGTAACCACCAGCGATGAAAGGGCTTGCGGGGTATGCGGTAAGAGAGCCCATGAGAAGGTCAGCCACGTGGGAATGCGTCGTCCCTCTGTCGTCACCCATCTAATAAGCACATGGGCCAGATTCCCTATCCGATTTTGTACAGAGAATCTGTCTGTCAGCTGGCACTCGGACTGGGCCAGGACTCGCGTATGGGCCAAACCCGGGTTCGAATTTGGGTTAGAAACAAGGGTTCTTTCTTGGCCATAGTCATGCCTCCCATTAGACAGAGAGAGAGAGAGAGAAAGAGAGTGATAAAGATATAGAGATAAAGAGCGAGAGAGTGGTAGAGAGAGAGAGAGATAAAGAGAGAGAGAGAGAGAGAGAGAGAGAGAGACTGGGGCCTGGTGAGACCTACATGGGTCCAAGCTAGAGGGTTGCGAAATTGAAAGATGACGATAGATTTACCCAATTTGGGACGGTATTTTAGTAATTCTCTAATTATACAACATGACGAAGAGATTTATGAGAGTAATTCGTGGAACTTCCCTTTTCTAATAAATAATTATCCGATTTTTGATAGCGCATTTCTAAATTCAGCTAGCACTGTATTCGCGTGGTGCGGGTTAGGGCTTAAGTTTCAGCGTGGGCCGTGTTCGCGGCTTCGAGACAGAGCCCGGGTTTGAGCGGGTCGCACGACGAGTGGGCGAGTCCGAACCCTAGGTGGAGCCGTTGCTTTAAATTGGATCATCCGACTATTACTAATATAAAATAAATGCCATTTCTCGCTCGTGATTACTAAAAAATTATGGAAATAGGGAGGGGCACGTGAGTGGAGACGTGCACGGAATCAGTCCGACCTCGAATGGAATGTCGGAACGGCGGGCCCCATCGCCGTTCCCACTTGCCCTCATGGGCCCGATTTCTGGGCAGTTCTGCGACTCCCCGCGGGAGAGTCAAAGGGCTTCTGTGTCTAAGATAAAAGAATAGGAAAAAACATGGCGATATACCCAAGTATTAATCTTCTTTTTGATGATTCATTTTGAGTGGGGCATCTAATAAATCTACCTAAATTTACCTAATCCGTTTTGAGAATTAAATATTAAAAATGGAAGAATCTTTGGTGGCAATCGAACATCTTGTGTGCCATTTATTGAGCTTATCTGTGCCGTCTCAATGGCTGCTTGATGGAAATTTTTCGGTGCTATAATTACCTTCAATAACTTGTTACTAGTCCCGTGATACAAGTATATGTATGATCCATAGCCTCTCTCTCTCTCTCTCTCTCTCTCTCTCTCTCTCTCTCTCTCTCTCTCTCTTCCCCCTCTCTCTTTTCTCTCTCACAATAAAATCTATTAAATTTTCTACTCATCAGGAGCCTTTTCCACCAAACTCTAGAGCGATCTTTATTCTTTCGCCTTGCAAATGAAGGCATTATTACAAACTACGTGGAGTAGCAACCACACATCTACGGAATGTACTAATGTCCTTAGATAAAAACATGCAACATTAGAAATTATTGAGAGAAATCTCCAATACCACACTATTCATACAGTAATGATTGCAGGAAATCAGACCCTTTTCTCGACACTTACCTTCAACCCGTTCTTCATGTGGAGGACAATGGAGAGACTGGGGGCCACGACATGACCTTGCACCACCTTGATGCGGAAGTTCTGGAGCAGAGTGGCCGCCACCACCTTCAGCTGGGCGAAGGCCATGTCCTTGCCGAGGCAGATTCTCGGGCCAGAGGCGAAGGAGAAGAACTTGTACGAAGGCTCGTGCTTCAGCTTCCCCCCGTCGGAGATCCACCGCTCCGGCTTGAACTCGCAGCAATCCTTCCTCCAGATGCCCTCCATCCTTGCCATAGAGTACAGGTAGAAGAATATCTTCGTCTTTGGGTCGACCTTGTGACCGCTGGGGAGGACGTCCGGTCGCAAGACGTTCTTGTGCTCGAAGGGGACGGGAGGGAACAGCCTCAGGCTCTCGCACAGGGCTGCCTTCAGGTAAACTGCTGAGCTGAGATCGTCGGCATCAAAGACGACCGGGTCGACTCGGTGGGACTCTGGAAGTCCCGCCATAATTGGCTTCAGCTCATCGAGGATCTTCCGCTCCACCTCAGGATGCTGAGAGACCACCAAAAAGAACCATGTGAGGGCCGTAGCGGTAGTGTCTCTTCCGGCCACCATCAAGCCGAGGGTCGAGTCTCGTACGATCTTGCTGGGACAGACGGTGTGATTGCCGCCATTGTGTTGAACGCCTAAGTATGAAGTCAGCAAGTCTGGAGCCAGCTCCTCCTCCGTACCTTTGTCTCGTCTGACCTTCGCCACTTCCTCCATCCTCTCTGAGATCCGGCCGGCTATGAAGTTATCGATGGTTTCCAAAGCCAGCGCCATCTTCTTCTCTTCGCCCACCTGTAGCCACCTCAGGAGTTTCCACCAGCCCATGGGCACAATGTGCCGGAAGAACAGGACCTCCTCTGCGTCGTCTAGAGCTTTGGCGAAGGGCACGGAAGGGAAGTCGGGAGACAGGAAACCCGGGTCCACTCCAAACGCCATGTTGCATGTGGTGTCGAAGGTGAACCGGGAGAACACGTCCTGCAGATCTACCGTGGCAGCGTGTCCCGCGGCACGAGCCAGGAGAGGGACGAGAACTTTCTCCACCTTCTCACTGCTAATCTTCGTGACGAAACACCGGAACCTGGGCTCGCTCATGAGAGAGTGAGCCACCTTCCGGTGACTTTTCCAGGAGTCGGAGTCGGCGTTGATGAGCGCATCGCCGAATATATCGATCTCACAGAACTGGCTGCCCCTGGGGTAGTTAGAGAAGTGGGAGTTGAAGATGTATCTGATATTGGCTGGATCGGAGGTCATGAGACTGTCCATGCCGAGACACCACGGGCCCTTGAAGAGGAAGGTGCAGCAAGATTCCCTGAGGACCTCGGTGGTCCAGTCGTGGAGACAGTGTAGACGGGAGATGAGGCCGGGGAGCATACCCAGTAGAGGCCAGTTGGTGAGGACGCTGCTACCCCGCCTCCTACGGCGGAGGAAGAGGAAGAGGAACGAAGCCATGGACAGGAGAATCTCTGGGTAGCCCAGTTCTAGCTTCCCCAAGCTCATGCTTACCCCAATCTCGATAAGCGGTCTAATTCCCAATGACGAAACTGGATTTCCAGTTCGAGGTAGATAATATATACACCAGGTACCCTCTCTCTCTCTCTCTTGATCTAATATTGAGAGCTCATTTATAAAAAAATCATCTAACACTGTCTTCTCCTATTCAGTCGCCGTTTCCACGTGTGTGGGGCCCCCGTCCCTTGACAATAACTTTAAACACTGAATTCTTTCCCTTTGGACAAGAAAATGAGATCGAATGGTGATTTTTTCCATGTCCTCTTACACAGGCATATGATTAATAGCCTCTCTCTCTCTCTCTCTCTCTCTCTCTCTCTCTCTCTCTCTCTCTCTCTCTCTCTCTCTCTCTCTCTCTCTCTCTCTCTCTCTATCTCTCTCTCTCTCTCTCTCTCTCTCTCTCTCTCTCTCTCTCTCTCTCTCTCTCTCTCTCTCTCTCTCTCTCTCTCTCTCTCTCTCTCTCTCTCTCTCTCTCTCTCGCTCTCGCTCTCTCGCTCTCTCTCTCTCTCTCTCTCTCTCTCTCTCTCTCTCTCTCTCTCACACACACACACACTCTCACACACTTTTTCTATATACCTCTCTCGGTAGTTCTTACCTGGGCTTAAGTCGTAGTCATTCCCAACCGGTCAGCTGAATCTCGGAGCCGAACGGGGCGATTAGGCGCGGCACTGACAACCCTATGGAATGCGTGAAAGATTGCATTGTCTCCCTAGCGGAGTATTCAATACGATTCCGTCTTATGAGGGGCCCGTAGCTGCCAGCGGTGAAAGGGCAGTTCGCTAGGCATGTGGTAAGAGAGCCCTTGAGAAGGACACCCACACGAGAAAGCGTCATCCCTCTGTCGTCACCCAATAAATAAGCAATGGGCCAGATTCCCTATCCGATCTTGTACAGAGAATTTGCGGTCGGCTGGGCGTTGGACAAAGAGATGGAGCGACAGAGATTAATAAAGAGAGACAAAGAGTGAGAAAATGATCGAGAGAGACAGAGAGAGAGTGATGAAGATAGAGAGACAAAGAGCGAGAAAATGATTGAGAGAGAGAGAGAGAGAGTTATAAAGATAGAGAGATGGAGAGCAAAAAAATGATATACATAGAGAGAGAGAGAGAGAGAGACAGATAGACAGAGATAGAGATAGTGATGGAGATCAAGATTCTCCATCTCACAATTCTCCAAACTTGATGCAAGGAGTAGATCAAGAGGCAACATCAAGACCTTTATTAAGACGTTCCCCAAGGATGAGAGTCCTCCCTCCACACCAAGTCAACATGATGATCTTGAGGAAGAAAATTCAAACCTTGAAAATCATTGAGGTCAAAGATAAAGATGGAGGCCATGAGGAGGTGGCTAGGGCACCCTAACCTTATCCCCACATCTACCATTGACCAAGTCAACGCCTATTAGAGGTTTAGTCAAACCCCTTTACCTTCATTGAATCCTTTCAACCTCTTCTTATCAAAGCTCAGCCTTATCTTAAATCAATATTTGACCTTAAAAAGCCTCAACAGCCTTTAGTCAACCCATTTCCTTAAATATATGAGCCTCTCATCTCATATAATGGCCATAGTCAACCCCATTGACTTTTCTTTTAAAATTTTCTATTTTTTCTATGGGCCTACCTCCTCATGGGCCTAAATGGCCTCTAGATCTCGTGGTTAAAGGCACCCTTTCAAATGAGAGAAAATAGTTGTAACTGCCCACTTTTTGTGAGTAATCTTCTCTCTCCTCCTCTCATATGAAGGGATGTGTCTCTTGAATTAAGGTGATTACTCCACCCCATTCCCTCTTATAAATAAGGAGACATTTTATATAAGAGGAGAAGGATTGAATGAATGAAAATCTCGTGCTTTCTTCTTACTTGAATCCTATCTCTCTCTTGAGTCCCTTCTCTCTTCTTCCGAGCCCTTCACTCGGCTTCTCTCTTTTTCTCTTGAAGGTCTCTTCTCTCTCGAGCTTCTCTCTCTTTTCTCTTGAATTTCTCTCATTATCCCCCTCAAGTTTCTTCCTTAAATCATCTTAGTTGATCCTCACATCCTTGTGAGAAATTTGATCAACCCCATTTCCCTCATCCTCCTCCCCACCCAATGCATTCTTCCTCTCTTTTCCACTTTGAGCCACCCCATCTCTTTATCCACTAACGCTTCTTCTTCAACTTGTGGGCAATTATTTGCAAAGGAGATCAAAGCCATTCTCAAGTAGTCTAGAGGACCTTCAAGTAATCAAGAATTCTCCATAAGGTATTTGATTTTCTATTCCTCTTGAGTGCTTAATTTGATCATTACTTGAAGTCCATTGCTCTAGATTCTTGTGTGAGACCTATAGAATAGCCACCTTTACCCATTTAATGATCCAAAGCCCTCGTTCCTAAGTTTGATTCGTCCTATTAAATTAGGGTTCTCAATCAAGACAACCATAAATCTAGATCCTATCTAAATCATATTGCGGGTTAAGTGATTTGACTATCCAAGTGAATTTACTAAAAGTCAACTTTTAATTCCTCTTCTTTAAGCCTCTTTGTGAAAATCATAAATCTCTCTATTTGTCCCACATCATATAGAGATAGAGATAGAAAAAGAGACTGGGGCTTGGTGAGACCTACCTGGATTCAAGCTAGAAGGTTGCGAAATTGAAAGATGACGATGAATTTTCCTAATTCGGGATGTTATTTTACTAATTTTCTAATTATACAACACAGCAAAAGGATTTATGAGAGTATTTTGTGGAAAATCTCCTTTCTAATAATTAATTATAATTTTTGAGAGCTCATTTCTAAATTCAGCTAGCATGGTACTTTTTAATTCAAGTCTATCTCTAACCCCTCACTAGTGGAGCATGTACCCAAGCTCCACCGATGAAGACAACGACGTCAGAGGATGCCACGTCATCTGAAGCCATCCCTCATCGTTGTTGTCAGACCCAATTGAGATATCCGAATTTTCTTATTATTAGATTTATTATTGCTCATTTTGTTTGATTTTATTGTAATCCTCTTTTCTCTCCCAAGGCCTATAAATAGGCTTAAGATTTCCATGAACACGTGGCTAATCTTGGATTAAGAAATGAACTTTACCTAAGATCGTGCCCTAGGGGATCTGTGCGACTGCCAATGCCTGTAGCCGCCGCCATCGCATGGGTCCCACCCTACTCCAAGGTCAACCATTCCTCTCTGCCATCGGACATTCCCTCCGTCAGCCCTTGCGCACTCATTGTTGTGCTGACGGTCTCCCGTCAGGTCATTGATCATGCACAGTGGACTCCCTTCCGTGTAGATCCGTGCGACCTAATCTTCTCGCCGCACGACAGAATGTCCCGCAGCCGCAGACGTGTCTGGGCAACCCTTCCGTGTCAGCATCTGTCGTTGTGGGACGGTTCCTACCAGATCACTGTCCGCGTGCGATGAACTCCTCTCCACAAGTGTCCGCGCGATCCCTCCCGTCCTATCGTGACCGGAGTGTCCCCCACGTAGTGGACGTGCCTGGGCCCTTCGCCTTCCGCAACAACCTCCACCCCTTGATGACTACCACACGTACACTGCACGCCCTTCTCCAGTCTCCGTTATATTCTGCACGTGCTGAAGGCCAACCTCCATTGGCAGCCACGTGGGACATAAATCTCGAAGAACAAACAACAAATCTTCCCCTTTGGGGGAGAAAATTAGATAAAAGTGTGACTTTTTGCCGGGGAAGCTCCTAGATGTTACTAATTTTGCAACTGCCCTCGCGGCCATCTCCGCCGTCGTCTTGTATGGGCCGACCCACTAGAGCCCTTGGGTTGGGCCCGTCGTGATATGGGCTTGGGCTTAAGTTTCAGCGTGGCCCGTGTTCCCGCCGCTGAGTCGGAGCCCAGGTTTGAGCAGGTTGGCACGATGAGTAGGGCGAGTCCGAGTCCTCGGTGG